>JAFFZH010014960.1:0-41214 GCA_018420115.1 Euura saliciscinereae | reverse complement strand
TTTTTTTTTTTTTTTTTTTTTTTTTTTTTTTTAACAAGGAGGCTTCGTGTGTTGAATCAGGCGCATGACGTCACAGAGTACTAGATTCAGGCTCGGTCTCAAAATCGATCGAAGTGATTTTTGGAAAACTTAATTTTTTTGTTGTCTATAAAAGCTGACGTCATTAGTTATACTCGACGCGTTATTATACCGCATTCGTTGCTCCGTCTCGCTCATTGATTGGCACGAGCGCGTGCGCGAATCGTTAGGAATTACGCACCCTCCGTGCCCGAAACATGGCGACGGAGGGTGGGAAGGGCGCATAGCCAGTTCGCGTCGACTCGTGTCTTCGGGGGTTGAGGCTTTCTGAGGGTATCCCGTCCACGTAGGTCGCGAGACACCTGGCAACCGATATCGCGGTCTCTATACCACCCCCAGTAATTGCACAGTGTAACTACACCGCCTCGTTTCTTCCACCCCGACGACAGCAGAAGCGGAGCGAAGTAAGGGTAGCGTGCGACTCCCTGCGGGTGGCCAGCCCTCGTCCACACCGGGAAAGGATGGACGTTAGATTCATCGTTTTTGTGATCGCGCTCGTTGGCCTGATGGCTGCGGGCGTTGGGACTCGCGTACACGGGGCTGCTGCTAGGATTGCTCAGATCGCATTCGCCGCCGCTCTTTTACCAATCGTTTATCACTACCACAGGAGGATCTACGTGATCATCAAGACACTTCCTCGCGATATCAAGTAAGTATGATCAACTATTTTTCATACAATATTTATCTTAAGGCAAAAGATAGACTTTTTTATCTCCTTATCCCAAATACAATAACAAAAATACATATAATGAGGACCTTTTTCCATTACGAACATAAAAAGTCGTATAATGCATAGTTTTAATCGTTTACATTCAACGTTTGTTATCAGTTTGTAAAGGCGGTCATTCCTTACGTGCTGATGGTGTACATTTGTACTGACTGTGTTGCATGCTGCAATGCGTGTGTTCTTGATATCTATTATTTACTTATCGTCAGTTGACTCAGTCATATATTCGTTGGTGGTTATTATCTACGGCGAAAAATGTCTCTAGGTTGGTCGAAATGGTTGATGAAAAGCCCTTAATTAGTGGGTCTTGAAACTCTATATTTAGTTTATGTTCCTTTTTACTCGAAACACAAAAAAAAGCTTGTATTTTGATTTGATAAAGGAAGTTTTAAAGTAAAAAGTTAACAAAAAAAAAAATACTTTTAAAAAGTAAATTATCCATTGGAAATTTTAGTAGAGGAGGTAGTTTGAATATCTGAAGTCGTTAACAAATTAGGGAATTCCTGGAAGCTTTGATTAATTATTTGAGCCTCGAACTGCTAATGGACGTTTTTACCACATACATAATATACCAACGATTGACTGACTCTACTGATGACAAGTAAATTATAGTCCATCACAGAGTATCTATGTAAACTGTTGAAAAAAAAAAAAGTCATCGAAATTGTAGTCTTTAATTTTTTTTTTCATTTTTCTTTCAATTATAACACATCATACATTTTTTTAGATTTAATTTTCATATCAATTTTCTTTTTTTTTTTTTTTTCAAACATTTTTGTTTTTCTCGTTTGTTAATTAATTATTTAGCATTTATTCGTTGATTTGAAACGCAAATGAATTTTCGATTAGAATAGTTGAAAATACGTTCATGTATTGTTGAACTCGGCTCAGCTCGGCTGGTCGGGTCGGCCAGTACACTCATCGATCGATATTTATATGTATTACGGTACATACATTACGTATTCGGTGAAATTTTCATGTCTGATACGTCGTCAAAACTGTATTGTCCATGAAAAAGATACCAAAAGTGATTAAGAGCTTAAATTCTGTGCCCTTTTTTTTCTTGACTTAGAAAACAAAAAAAAACAAAATATTCTCGATGATCAGTCATTGAACGACCCGATGATATTATAATCGTGGAAAAAAAATAAAAGAAGAAACGTATTGAAAAGTAATGATCTACGCATATGGCGCGTAGAGGAAATATTTTCAGCGATAACATTGAACGTGTTTATAATTTATGTTGTCACGCGTACTTATCTATATGTGTGTCTGCAAACGTATTAAGATTCAAACTTTGGACTTTATGATTGCATGTAGACGAGGAGAAAACATATGTTCTCGAATTATAAATAAATCTTTTAAGATAACATGATATTCTTCATTCAAACATTTTTTTTTCTAATTTGATTTGGAATGCGAATTCTGTCATCGAATCAGGAAGTGAAGACTACCCTCACAATCAGCACGAGATAAAAAATTATCATCAAATATATTTCAACTGATTCACCAATATGTGGGTACATGCGGTAAACTCTCCCCCTCGAGACTCTTTTTGCGATAAAATATCGTTTCGTAACAAAGATCCAAGAGAAAAACAAGCAATAATAGCAAATAATTGATGATCATTCTCACGACAGAGGGACGGACAATTAATTCGTGCTAATTAACTTTTATGAAAAGGACAGAATCCTGTGGAAATTTTAAATTGGCTGTAAGATGTTAACTTCAACAGTTTAAAGTTGTAGAATCACGAATAACATTTTAGAAATGTAGTAATGGCACGTGATCTTTGTAGAAAGTGAGAAAAATCTCGAATTGTGGTACCGTAACGAGCCGATAGATGGTTGGCAGTATTTTTGTTTCTCACGAGTAAATTTGCACCGTGTTGGCTACACGTGCGAGCTAATCTATCCTTGGTTCATAAAATACTTCCGTATCAAATTCATAAACAATATTCTCCGTGTTAGTCGAAGTGAATATGCAGAAATGTACAGAAATGTGCCGGTTAGCGGTTTTACCGCGGAGGCGGTAGAAGAAGCCGTAGAAATTCGTTACAGGACTTGATACAAGTTTCACCTATAGACATATATCAACTCTTTACCCTTCACAGACACGACATTCAAGTTATTCTATCAATTATGAGGAAAAGTTGACAAGTTTACACGGAAAATCGATCATTTTCCAGTATATTCGTGACTTTTTAAAGAGCTGTAGGGAAAAATTGACTTTTTAACGGACTTGAAAAAAAGGAGGAGGTTCTCAATTCGGTTGTATATTTTTTTCTTTATGTTTGTTGCCTCAGAACTCCGTTATTTATAAACCGATTTGGAAAATTCTTTTTTTATTCGAAAGGGTATACTTTCAGATTGGTGCCATATAAGTTTAATCAAAATCGGCCAAGTAGTTTGGTTTTGAAGTCGGTTTTTTTGTCACTCGTGACGCTTGTAGTTTATTCAAAATCACTTGTCGTAAGGTTTCAGGCACACAGTTGATCCGATTATGTCTCTCGACGTCTCATTTTCTTCGGGAAGCAATCCTTCATCGTGTGAATGAGGGAAATTGGAAAAGAAAATTTTTTGACCAAGTTATCAGCAAAATAGTGACTAGATTGTCGTTGAACGTTTCGATGACGGACCATAACTTTTCACAGGATTTTTTGTTGTCTCAGTTTCCCTCATTCAGATGGTGAAGAATAATTGCTTTCCGAAGAAAATGAGACGTCGATAGACATAATCAAATATTTTTTTTACTCGATGATACGTACACTTAACAGAATCGAATTGATACAAAAAAGTTCGAGGGCACTTTATTTCTGAAGGTTTAAAAAAAAGTGGGAAAAGCGTTATCGTACTATAATTATACATATAGTTGAAGAGATAAAAAAAAAGTATATTTACGTAATCGTCTGTAAAAAATGTACATCGGGTCACGCAACGCGTATTTTGCAAATATGAAAGGAGAGGAATTAATAAATATTTCTATCAAAAATATGAAAAAAAATGTTTGTCCAAGATTATAATATAATATGATAAAGTATATAGGCACAAGCCATTGGCTATTGCTGCATCGTCGGATATTTGATACCCGATACACTTATTATCAGTATTATGTACAATAAGGTTTTCGCCCATCTGGTTCTAACAAATCAACGCACAGATACGAGTACAGATTATAACATGTGCCTAGTAGCTTTACTGAATCAGCTGAAAATTGGAATAATCTAAAAATTTCACTTTTAGGTCAATTCAAGCTCACAATAACACAATTTTTCTGTGTTGTATCTAATGCAGACCGACAATAAAATGTAAAACAAACCCAAAATGAAAACGTAAATTTCATTTGATTCGCTAATCTAAGACACACTATACCTATTTAAATATATGTATTGACGCATGCTATGTGTCGAGACGACGAACTGCACCCGAGAGGACAATGTCCATGTTTATTAAGTTTTTACTCCGGTTCTTATTTTACTTATCTATGCTGACGATTCGTATTCAGGTCGACAATAAAGCTTACATAGGATGTAACAACCGCGTGATTTCGTATAACGCACATACTAGATGAACTGCGGGGCACATCGGGCCACAAAAAAAAAAAAACTATCCAATAGGGAAGTTTCATGAATTTTTTTGATGAAAACACTTGAGTTTAAATTGAGTTTTCAATATAATTTTTTCAGGTTTTTGTATCGTTACATAAACGCAGACATCGAGACGAAGGGATTCGTCCGCAACAATACAACGGTCATAAAGATATTCACCGAACGAGCACGTCTTTATCCTAACAAACCATGCTTCATTTTCGAAGGACGGATTTGGACGAACGCGGACGTGAGTTTTCACTTCACATCGTCATACCTACTCCATCAATATCATTATTAATCTCTTATCCCATTCGACAAAACAGATGGAGAAACTCAGCAACCGGATAGCATCAGTTTTCCAAAAGGCTGGATACGCGAAGGGCGACGCGGTCGCATTGATGATGCCAAACCGACCGGAGTACGTCGCCACGTGGCTAGGATTGGGAAAATTAGGCGTCATAACAGCCCTGATAAATACAAACCTACGCGTCCAGCCTCTGGTCCACTGCTTGTCCGCCGCCAAAGTCAAGGCTATTATTTACACTCAAGATTTGGCCACAGGTACTCAAAAATTGTCCAGAAACTCTGTAATTTCATTAACAATAATTATATTCTTTGTTTTTTTCTTTTTTTGCTCAGCAATGAACGAGATCGAGGAGTCGATCGTAGGCGTTGAGAGATACGAGTGGGGCAGCGGTTCAGAAAACAGAGAAATCGACGGTGTTAAAAATATCGAAATCCTTCTGGCAGAGGCGAACACCTCGCCTCCGGTTGTCGCAGAGACTCCTGGATACAGGGACAATCTACTCTACATTTATACCAGCGGAACCACCGGCTTACCTAAAGCTGCGCTCATGCCTCATTCGAGGTACGGACACAAATTTCAGTACATCGGCGGTCAATTTTGCCTCTGAAAAGTGGAGGAAAACCTGACACAACGCAGAAGCTTGGAACGCTAGAAATTTGGATATCTCATCGAAACGTCGCCTTAAACGCGTTCAATTTTTTTCAGATTGAATATCTATCCAGAACTTGAAGAGTTCAGCTTCCAGAAGCGATCTGCAATCTTTTTTCTCACGCTTTCTTTTTATCATCATCGATATACTTTCATCTAGACTGAATATCGTGTTCTTATTTGAACCGTGGAAAAAATTGAGCAAACCGAAGCTCAAATCGCTCGTAGGACTGATTTTAAGGCACCGAAACCCTTTTTGCTCAGTTCAAGGCGCTAGAAGCCTTCATTTGATCAGAAGATGCGTAGAAAATTCAGTATTCTAAATTCTGATAGTGAAAAAGAAGGTCGCGAGACTGTTTAAATATTTGTTATCGTCTGTATCGGGCGTCTTTTCTCAATTGATTTTCTCCCCTTCTATTTCTGTCCACCGGTATACGTGTACAAAAGCAACGCGTCTTTCCCAGACCCTACAAACTATGATACAGTCTCGTGAATTATTAACTAGTATTGAACCCGCTAATGTAGGTCGTGTAGTGTTTTGCCAGCCGACTCCAAATACTCGATCCTCACTTGATAATTTTCGTTCATCAAACTGATAAGAGTTATTAATTTTTATTATTTTTTACTATGAATTAGTATAATTTCTAATTTTTCCTGATATTCTATGAGACAAAGAGAAAAACAGTTCCTTTGGCTTATACCGCTATACCCAAAAAACAAACAGGAATAGGAGGATCAAAAAATCTTCTTCGTTAACTGGAAAAGAGAAACATACATTATAGAACCGTTTCTTTCCTAGAACGAAGGCCGTTTCTTATATTCTTCTGCAGCATAGTACAATACCCGTAATCCAGTCAGGGAGACCCCACAACTTTATAAGAATCAGATTACGGGCTAGTGTAGTATTTAACTCGACTCTTTATTTTAAGCCGGCAAGCGAGGCACGAGTGAAAAAAAGAAACCACTGTTTCCATATCCTCTTCTCGGAGCAACAAATTCTTTTCCGCCACAGTGTGCGTAAAATTGAAAATCTCGAATTCGTTTCCTTTCTTCCTATAATGGATTTTCCTATTATTTGTCAAGTTTTGATGTCATTGTTTTTACTTTTATTATTATTATTGTTATTATTACTGTGATTATTTCAACGGACGCTATTAATATTGTCTCATGTCTTCGAGTCTTCTCATAAAAAGTCCATCTGAAAACGTTCCGGCAAAACAACCCGACTCCTACGATAAGCATAGGACTTGAGTTGTTTTGCCAAAACTTTTTCAGATGGACCTTTTACGACAGGACTCCGAGACACGAGACAATATATCAATAGCGGACGTCGATTTTCATTATTCGGTATGATTTTTTCTTTTTTGGCTTTATTTTTGCTCTCGTTAGTTCATTTCATTCATTATCGTTGCGATTTAATTTGTGTAATTTTGTGTAATTTTGTGTGTCGTGTCTACTAGTTTCTCTTCGCCAATTTTGTACTTTCCTGCTTTGTCCAATATCGCGATGGACATTGATGACTCAAATTAAATTTAATTTGTATAACACTGTTGTGTAATTTTGTTCAAAGAAATTTGATGTCTGAATATGTTTTGAGTCGAGGGGGCTTCGCCCCTGGACCCCGCCGTCACGCACAGTCGTCCGTCAACAGTCCGGTTTTTTCAAACCTTTATATAATCATAGGATCTTTTATACGGGACTACATTACCGAGGTGCGATCGCATTCTACGCAACACTCGGGTGTAAAATCGTCTTTGACGCCCTAGGTGTATAATATACTATTATAAAAGTTTCTGATCCTCGGCTCAGTCGCTAATCCATCGCTTTACTTCGCAGATACCTGCTCATGACGATGGCTACTTATCACATGCTCGGACTCAGAGCGAACTCCGATATCATGTACAACCCGCTTCCGCTCTATCACACCGCGGGGGGTATGGTCGGAACGGGGTGCGCGCTGGTCAAGGGGATTCCCAGCGTTCTGAGGGCGAAGTTCTCCGTGTCTGCCTACTGGACCGACTGCATAAAGTACAACTGTACAGTGAGTATTAGACCTCCGATCCACAACCCGTCGATCTCTGTTTCCCTAATTTCTTGTTTCCGTTCTCTTCAGCTGGCGCAATACATCGGCGAAATGAACCGCTACCTGCTGTCCGCTCCCCCGAGGCCCGAGGACACCGCGCATTCGGTCAGACTGATGGTTGGAAACGGGATGAGGCCCCAACAATGGCAGGAATTTGTTAACAGATTCAAGATCGAGCAGATCACCGAAGTCTACGGGTCCAGCGAAGGCAACGCTAACATAGGTGAGGAAGGAGATTCGATGGAAAATTTGCAATAGAGAAAAAATTAATTTCTTCATTAATCATGTCTTTGTTTCTTTTTTGATACAGTCAACGTCGACAACCAGGTCGGAGCCGTCGGTTTTGTTCCGTTGATACTACCAAAGTCTCTGCATCCCGTGGCTCTGATCAGAGTCACTCCGGACACTTGCGAGCCGATCAGAGGACCCGACGGCTTCTGCATCAGGGCCAAAACGAGTAAGGAGAGACTTAGAGACTGAGGAAACCAGTGGGATTGAATTTATGGATTGTTTTTATCTCCGCAGACGAACCCGGCATGTTCATCGGACTCATAAAGCAGGGTAACGCCTCGAGAGAGTTCAACGGATACTTGGACAAGGAAGCGTCGAGGAATAAGACGATAGAAAACGTATTCAGCAAAGGAGACAAAGCCTTTTTGTCCGGTAAGACAAGTTATTAATTAGAGTTAATTGAATAAACGAGATTTTTTCATCCGATTATAATCCTACAGGCGATATCTTGGTCCAAGACGAGTACGGCTATTTCTACTTCAAGGACAGGACCGGCGATACTTATAGATGGAAGGGTGAGAACGTGGCGACAGCTGAGGTCGAAGGAGTCGTTAGCAACGTTGCGGGACACAGAGACGCGACGGTTTACGGTGTTCAGGTACCGGGTATGGAAGGAAAGGCTGGAATGGCTGCGATCGTCGATCCGGACAGTCTTTTGGACTTCAAAGCTCTAGCGGAGGGGCTGGACAAGGCGTTGCCGTCTTACGCGCGTCCCATATTTCTGAGAATCGTTAAGGAATTAGAAATGACGGGAACTTTTAAATTGAAAAAGATCAATCTTCAACGGGAGGGTTTTGATCCTAACAAAATTCAGGACAAGGTTTACTTCAGATCGGGAAACAAGGAGTACGTCCAGGTCACGCCTGAGCTATACGACGAAATTATTTCCGGTACCGCTAAATTATAACTGAGTAGAATTACGTCGGGATAGAAATTTTTGAGAGAATGACAAAAGCGTATCGGTGCCTGTAGGAAATAATAATTAATAATAAATTCGTTATTATGTTGGATCGATAGCCGGTATACACAGAATAGGAAAATGTAAAAGAAATAAATTACTCGCCAAATAAAAAGAGAGAGAGAGAGAGAGAGAGAGAAAGATGGGGAAAGAGAAATAGAATTGTTGTATAATATTAATAATAATTGACAAAATAAATTATTATAAATAAATAAAAATTAAACTAGATATAAACGATTAAGTGTTGTTTCTTTTGTTTAAGTTTGCTGTTATTGTTAAATAGTAAATAACAACAGCGTTGTAATTATTCTTATCATTTATTATATGCTATGTGTATATAATTATCTTGATAATATCGTTGTAGCATTTCCATTGAATATATAAACATTTAGAAATCGAGGAAAGTTAATAAATTGCAGGGCGTCGCCGATTGATTATTGTTGAAGACAAAAATAACAACAACAACAACAAGCATATAATAATGAAGATACCAATATGATGATTTAATTACAACAATAATAATAATATTAATATTAATATTAGGGTAAAAATTTATCTCTGATCTCATTCTTAGGAGAGATCGTTAGATATAATTATTCTAATATTTAATAACTAAAGTAGAAAAATAAACAAAGAAAGAAGAAAAATATATATTAACGAAAATAGAAAAGAAGCACCTGATAGTTAGATATATTTGAATAACAAATGAAAATAAATAAATAAATCTCATTCAGCTCAAAAAATATAATATTCTTTCTCTTGAAAAAGAAAAAAAAAAAGTTAAAACTATTGAGGGATTGAAAATTGTGAATAAAAAATACACGATAAAATAAAAAAAAAAAAAAAAATAAAAAAATTTTATCGAGGTGAAGACATTTTTTTAATTTTTTTTTTTTTTTTTTAATTTTCTTTCGGTATGTAATAATTACTATTAGTTTTTAAGATTATGTATATGAAAATGAGGATATGTTGTATCCATTAATATTTTATGTTATAAACTGGCGATTTTTTTTCTTCATTCATTCATTAATTCTAATTTTATTCTTTTCTTAAGCTTTATTTTCTCTTTACATTCGAATTGTTAATGGGATAATAAGAAAATAACAAAGAATAGGAAAACAATGATTATGATTGAGTAACGGAGAAAAAAAAAAAAAAAAAAAATGAATGAACTAGTCTTTAAAACCTGCGGATATGGTACCAAAATTAATTATTATTATTATTGTACCTATAGTTTAATTATATGTATAAATAGTTTAATGCATAATAAATTTATCATAATTACTGTGACGTTATTATATTACTATTAAGGGGACAAAATAAAAAAAAAATCTTCTATGTTAAATAATATCAATTTATTATAAAACTTCTACGGTTTTATAATATGTAGTTATAATAATTATGTAAATTAGTATAAAATAATGATGATGATACTGATACATTGTTTTTTCTTTTATTATAATTCAATTACTCGTGTGTAATATTAGATTAATTAAATCTTCTGCATTAATTAATTAATCGCTCTAATTACAATCTTTATTGATTTTTATCTATTCTGGTTGTTTTTTTTTCAATCTTTATTTATGTATCTTCGAGAAAAAGAAGATGAAAATAAAAAAAAAAAACTGTTTTTAATTGGTCAACTTGTGTTCCTAACGTTCTTTTTTATTTATTTATTTATTTATTTATTTTATGAAGCTACAAATAATATTATAAGTGAAGAAGTTAGTCAATGAAAGAAACGTATTGAATAGGAATAAATGATTGAGATAAATGAATGAATAATAATAATAATAAAGAAAAAGAAAATTAATAAAATATTATATTATATAATTATATTCGTGTATGAATTTATGTATCAGCTTACAGAAAATTCCGGTTCGTCGTAGCGTTTAGATCTAGATAAAATTTTTCTATATTAACAATAATATATAGTTTATTGCATCAAAAACATTGTTCAATAATCGCATATTTATCTAAACCTTTATCGATGTAATTAACTGAATACGAAAATGAAATTTATTGAATTTATCCAATTCTGTTTTTTTTTTCCATTTTCTTTAATTGTTTTTTAACAATATTTTTTCATTCCTTATAGCATTACTTCAACTTTTAGTGATTTTCTACGCTGCTGATTCACCCTGTGAATTTCATATACTGTAGTCTTTAGATGAATCTAAAATTCAAAGTATTTCCTTTGCATAGTTAAAGAAAGAGAAAATACGACGTTTAGAGGAAAAAAAAGAGTGAAAAAATCAATGGAAAATTTCTTAAAATTAATCATTGCTCGATTGTCGTTTTAATATTTGCTAATTTATTTATTTTATCGATTTTATATTACTATAACAATAATTTATTATAAATACTTTTATTATTATTATTATTATTATTATTCTATTCACGTATATCGTATCATTTTTTTTATAAAAAATTTACATACATGAGTGTTTCATCCATTCCTCTCTATGTATAAAAAAAAAAAAAAACAGAATTATGGAATTATTTATTGTATATGTATATAAAAAAAAAAATTGCCTAATCACATTCAGATAAAACGGAATATCGTAGTTTAATTAAAGAATGTCGTCTCATTACTATCGTAGAAAAAGAAAAAGAGAAAGAAAACAGAAACGCTGATGAGGCGATCCTGAAAAGTGAAGAAAAATTTTAAACATTCTGTAATTATTGTAAAAATACTGATAAGTTCGTAAATCTGATCATCTTCCGTTCAAATTTTGCATTTTTTTTTTTTTTTTTGAGTATTTATTTTTTTATTTTTTTTTATTTAAATATTGATAATCGAAATTCGAAGGGAAAAAATAGCCATACTTATAACGAAATAAAGAAAAAACAAAAAATAAATTTAAATAAACTATAAACAACGATTTTAATATGAATAAATGGAGTGTAATTCAGTATAATTTATCTTTAAATAATTATCCGTACTATACATAATTTGTATTTACTTCATCTAATGATTTATTATATCGTTAATAAAAAATCAATTAATAGGTACATCGTGTACTCGATTAGGACGTGAAATCGATGAATAATTAAACAATCGCAATTATTAATTATAATATGATTAATTTTATCAGCTTTATTTGCAGTTTTTCTTCTTTTTTAATTCAAAAATTGGAAGCATCTCTTCGCGTTTGTTATTCTCTCAATTTATTGAGCTAACTCAAATTCGACTATTTATTAAATATTTACAAATTATTCAAACCGAAAAATAATCGACGAATTGAAAAAGAAAATAGATTTTCTCTTCATGGATTCAAATCTGAAAATTTTCTGGACAATGAAAAATCCTTCTTGCTCAATCGATTTCTCCTCGACAATCTCTCATAGTTATTTTAGTTATGTATTTATATTTATATTTATTTTCGAGACACTGTGACTGGATCATTTTTCCAAGGCAGTCGTCGGTCCGAGATGATCGATGCATTCTTAGTCTACCAAATCGACTCATCAACTCGGTGGAATGGCTTTGGCAGTCTGTCCGATTCCCAAATTCGGGCGATTCCCAAACCACGACATTTTCCACTCCAAAGTTTCTTGCAGCAGTTTCTCTTCCTCGGGCGAAAAATGAAGCAGCGTCGCCACCGCCCTCGTCAAATGCAGGGCCTGGATGGAATAGAAAATGCATTAATTCGCACGCGATTTCCTCCCGGCTCGTCAAACTACCTCGTATTCTCTGCTCGTTAGAAACTTGATCAAAACGTGCTTCAAGTATTTGAAATTCACGTCTTCTTCCCTCGGATTGCTCTGCCGCGGGGTCGTCACAGTCTTAGTCGAACTCGGGTTTATCACCGCAGTCAGTTCTGCGTCGCTGTCCAGAGACGTCGAGGGGATCCTGAGCTCCCTTTGAAGCGTTTTCTTCATGTCGCTGAGACGCTGCTGAAGAACTTTTATAGTCTGCAATAAAATAGCGAGATTAAATCTCCGGTCATCGACGATTTCACCCGTTGATTCCACCTTGGTTTTCTCGTTCAGTTGCTCTTCTAGGTCCGCGAGGCTCGTTTTTAGGATCCTCTCGTTCCCCTCAGCCTCTTCCTTGTCGTGTTCGACGGCCCGAAGCTCTTCGACTCTGAGCAAAGTCTGCGCCAGTTGACTCTGCGATTTTTCAAGTTCGGTATCGGCGGCTTCTAGTCTGCTGTGAAGTTCGCAGTTCTCGTTTTCCTGTCTCCTGCATTCCTGCCTGACGATTTCAACGTCTTGAGAGACTTGGGCGTTCCGGAGCAAAGCCCCGTCCTTTTCCTCCCTTTCCTTCTCCAGGGAGACTCTCAACTTCGCCGTGGTGGTTCTCTCGGTCTCGAGAGTCTCTCTTAATCGGGCTACTTCCAGGTGCAGCGAAGCGTTACTAGATTTTTCTCCGTCGAGGGATAATCGCAGCTGAGACAACTCCGTCGTAGCCGATAAGAGCTTCGAACTTGCCGCTTCGAGGTCAGTTCTCAGCTGGTTGATCTCCTTCGACGACGATTCCTGCAGAAACATAGAAAAACGGTTCGATTATAGCGTCGCTGGTTCCTCCGGGTCTCGATTTTGGGATTTTATTTACAATAATCGTTTTACTAGATCAATAAATTGATCAATTATCGATTAGGAAACTGAAAGTTGACAAAATAGTTGAATTTCGTACAATCTAATTATATAGATTATGATTAAAAATAATTAAATTATAAGAAGATCATAAATTACTGTGAAATGTTGTGTGAGTAATAAAAACGTTGTAAACAAAAATAAAATTATTTATCGAATATGACGCGACGGTACGGAGGCGGGAATAAAAAGGAAAGGAAAATTGGAATTTGAATTAATTAAAAGAAGCGAATAATAATAATAATAATAATGTACCAATATAATATAATATTTGTTTCCATTTGTTTATTTTGTGTTTTTCTTTTCTTTTTTTTTTTGTGTTTTCTGTTACATAAAAATTAATATGTATATCGTCAAAGAATAGTTAAATGAACAAAAAAATAATAATAGAATCAAAATCAAAAGTGTACTAGTATCGTTTGTTATATTTAATCGTGTTTCTTTTTTCTTTATTCAATAATAAATATAACACAATTTATATTCTATTGTTATTTTATGCAATAGAGATAATAAAAGTTAATTCCATCCCATTAATAATAAATATTTATGTAACAATGTATAATAACAATAATTTTCATGCGAAAAAAAAACATTACTTGCTTTTTAACGTTGAAAATATCTTTTTCGATTAGAATTATAAAAAAAAAAGAAGAAAATTAGCTACCCAATTGAATAAAAAAGGCAAAATTAATTACGTTGTCAGTCAGACAATTAATTAAAAGAAAAATTGCAATAATAATAAATTGAATAAATCGTATCGTGCGCCGAAGCATCAAGCTTTTTGAAAATTGATCAGATTGATTACATATCCATGCGAACTAACATGCGAATATAAAAAACTGCCTCGTGCGAGGGATAAATCATGTAAGACTTTCACATTGAACATCTGCCATAAATAAAACCGAATTTTGCACAAGCTCAAGTCACGGTGCATAAAAATATCAGGATAGAGACGCTGATCGCATAATAACATTGGATGAAAAAAGGAACAAAAATTTATCGACACAGCCTGAGAAAAATCTACTTGTGCGGGGTCTCGGTCGCTTCACGTATTGCGAAAACTCACAATTTCGCGTTTAAATTCTTCAACCTCGTCGTCAACATTGGCTCTGAGTTCCTTCAGCTCCGTTGCCATCTCGTCTATGTCTTCGGCCATCCTCAAAAGCTTTGAATCCTTCGTCTGCATCACGACTTTATTCACCTCGATCTCATCCTCTAGCTGTTTTACTCTCATCGCGAGTTCTTCCTTCTCCTTTTCTACCCTCCGCCTTTCAACTCCCTCCTCGCCGGCCTGTCGGCTCAGTCTTCCCACCTGAGTTTCGAGACTCGATATTTTACCGGACCAGCTAGTCTTTATGTCCGACAGGTGAAGGTGCGCCTCTTCCAATTTTCTTTCCAGCAGTGTCCTTTCCCTCATTAAATCAGCCACGCGTTCATCTATCGTCTGATCGTTAGTTTCCAACGAGACTCGCTGTTCTAGCACGAAAACCTTGTCTTTCAGGTGCCTGACTTCTTCCTCGGTCCGAGCCAGCTGGCTGGAGAGCTGCGCTCTCTCGCGCTGAGTCGAATGTCTGAGAGTTTCCATCTCATCCTGTGAATGATTCATCGGTTTAATAAAAATTCACTCGTTTCTTGTAAACTTTGTCTATTCTATCAATCAGCAAAGCAGAAACCAAGGACCAAAAAAAAGAAATAAAAACCCCATGTTAATCATAGACGGATATTTGATACCAACTTGCAATCCGTTAGATCAGAATTAGAAGAATTATAAGTTTTTTAGATTTTTTTTAGGAGATAATAAAATTCACATACCCGACGAAACGAACGGAGCAAATGTTGATTAGAACAGTTAGTTTAAATATAAGCTAAGCTTCAAAGACGTACCTCGTTCGGGGACTTGTGGCATCGGGGATTAGCAAGCATCTGTTCTCCTCGATTGACGATACTGATTAAATTGTTTAAATTCCTCGGTTTCATTTTTCATGCCGTTTAAAACTACGTTTCTTTTCATAAACTCGAATTAATTTTGGTTGTTCGGTTTCTTGAATCGTTTCGGAGCCGAAATTCGATATCTAGATGCTCTGAACCCGCGAGTTCGTTTATGAAATTCCTACACCTTGGATATAGAAATTTCATTCAGGTGTCCAAATGATGGAAAAATTTGTGTAGAATTTTGATTCTGAGATTAAATAAATGTATTTATGTGAGATAGAGATCCGCCGCACACCTGCAAGTGTGCTTCCTTCTTTATTGTAGTCCGTCGAAGGTTCAAAATCTCAAAAATGCTTGAGAATTTGATGAGAACGAAGGTAATCAGGTGACGTTATTTTTGATTACACAGAGTGTAGGGGGAAACGTGTTTCAAAATTCAAATCAGACACAAAAGAAAAGAGAAAAGAAGAATATTGAGGATCATCGTAATCAAAAATCACGAGTGACAAAAAAACCGACTTCAAAACCAAACTACTGAACCGATTTTGATGAAATTTATATGGGACCAATCTGAAAGTATACCCTTTCGAATAAAAAAAGAATTTTCCAAATCGGTTTATAAATGACGGAGTTATGAGGTAACAAACATAAAAAAAAAAATATTATATATAGGTGCTAAAAAGAAACTTGTAAATAACAAAATGTTTGTTTCACTGCAAATTCTACAAGCAATAAGCGACTTAACTTATAAAAAACTTAAAAAATAATGAGAAAACGCTCTCAGAAAAACTAAGCAATAATGAAAAGATTGTATTTTGCTCAAATTTAATTCCTTTAGCTAAAAAATTAATCCTTCACGTTCCAATGCAGATTAATGTCTGACGATAAGATAATCATAATCCTAATCCCCAATTTTTCGTTCTTCCAAGGTGAATGAAAAAAGAAAAACAATACGAACACTTGCGAAAAGCGATAAAAATTCTTTTGGCCATTACAAATGTAAAAATACTCAATGGCAAGTGGCTGGATTCCCACTTTTAGAAAGATAACTCCACAGTAGTTTGAAGAAAACATCGATTCATGTGGCAGAAGAAAAAAGATTCACAATCTGCGATGAAAGTGTATAAAGAAATATTGATAGAAACTGCGATAATTTTTTTTGGGGGATTTTTCCAACACATTTACTACCAGGATTCGAAAGATTGCTGCCTTGCATTTTCCTCAGCCATTCAAGGAACGGAAAATAGAATTTCTTTCAAAACGTGTCAAGTACCTAGTTATCATGTACATCTTAAATTTGTTCAAATTGTACAATTTTTTAAATAGATAAAATATCACATATCATCGTAGTTTCGAAATCAAAGCGGAACAGCTAAAAAAACATATAAAATTCCGAAGAAACTCTTTTTCTTCTTCCATCCAGCGTCGAAGTCCGCGATGATATTTTTGTGCTATCGATGGTTGAGATCATTGTGTGGATAGTTTTTTAACTTACTTATCACGAACTCCCCGAGGAAATAGAGTTTCTGAGACATGAAAGATTGATAAATTGTATAAAGCCCGAGGTTGTTCACTCACCTGAACGTTGTTCAGTTCATCCTCGTACCGACGAAGCCTCGATACTTCAGTTTTTAGACTCTCGACCTCAGCCGTTGCGCTCTTTAGATGATGAACCTTCTCCTCGACCTCCTGCTCCTTCGCCAGAAGCTAGAAAATTCAATGATGAGAAGAAAAGACGTGAATTTTTTAATTTTTCGAAGCTCTCAAGCCAAAATGAAATTCAATCCGATGGATTCAGAGCCAGCGAGTTATCAACGAGATTCGAAATTGGGTCTATATGAAATTCAAGGAAGACCTACGAGATGTTTGATCTTTGCCATCTCCTGGGTTTGAAATCCTTCCAACTGTTCCACGTCTTCTTGAAAACTGTACAGTTTCTTCTTGTACTCTGCATGGATAAGAGGAAACGGTGTGCGATCAGTAAAGAGTGTATAAAACAGACTTGAAACTGATAATCTACAAATATAATCTACATCGACGATAGCAAAAATGCTACAAAAAATTAATATTTCGTTATCCCGAGTAACAATTAGCAATTTCCACCAAATATCGCGATTTTGAAACTAAATTGCTATCTTTATGCTCGAATTATCATCATAGAAGCATATTTGTCAGTATTACTGAATTTTTTACACACATTCATCAATTGGACTTCGAGGATTCAGCTTTGATTGGTGCCAATATACGCAATTTGTGAAATTCAAGTCCTAGTCCTTAACGTATGGAAGCTAATACGAGAAATTGAACTCGTTTCTTTTATCTTTCCTAGTTTTCTGGATCGAAGAACGAAAAAAAATTGAATAGAAACAAATGTTCCCTCGTCTCTTAATAATAAATTCCCAGTTTCTCTGAACCTTGGGCATTCCTCAAAGCCTGTTCGCTGTTCCTTCTGGCATCCTCAGCCCTCCGGACTTCGTCCTCGAGCCTAAATTTCTCCTTATCATGTTTATCCAGTGTTTTTTTCCACTCCCTTTCTCTCTCCTGGAGCCTGACTTTCCACTCCTCGTCCTTCTTCTCGATTTTTTTCATAAGCTCGCTCTCCCTCCTCAGCAACCTCTTCCTCCACTCTTCCTCACGGCTCTCTATCCTCTTAACGTCTTTGATCGATAGCTGCATACCGTCGCTCAGTTTGTACTCGAAACTGTTCTCCCGTTTCAGCTGCACCACCCCGGGTATATCGGACGGAGAGGAGGCATTATCCTCTCTAAAACCGTCCAGCGACAACGCGGAACCGCTTATGCTGCTCGTGGAACCGGTCTGAAATAAAATTGGCATAAAATTTGCATCTAAACTAGAAATTAGACGGTATAAAAAATGTATTCACCTGAGAAGCGTGTCTGGTTCCGACATTTCTCACGTTTCCAGCCTTTCTTACAACGGTAGATACGTCGCTGCCAGTTTCTTCGCGTATTTTATTTTTCAAACTGGCAAACATTTTGTTCTTTCGTCTTTCCAAGATTCTAGACCTTTTTTTTCTGTTAATATTGAAAAATCGTTATTTCAATCATTGAAATATTCTCATTAGATCTATGACTCATTGAAGCCATCGAGTGACGATTAATCAACTAGACTTAAACCAAGCTGACCGTCTGTTTGTTGAAACTCTCCTGTCAACGTCACTTCGCTATCACTATCGAACAACGCTACGCTACTCGCCCAATCTTGTAGATACGTACGACTACTGGGTCGGCTAAGTAGATAGTGACACAGTGCGAGAATTGAAACAAAACAAAAGACCCTCGACGATTTAAAGTCGCGTTCCAATTCGTCGATCGATTGTCAAACTAACCTCACTTATTGTAACTGTGGACTGTGTATCTACGAGGAAAGAAAAAAAAAAAGAAAGTCACATTGATGATAGTAGCAGACGAAAAATATACAAAAAGAAACAAAATCACATCGAGTTTGGGAATTCGATTGATTATTTTGGGGGCAGGAAATGGGAAGGAATAAATAATATAAACGACGAATTTTAATGTATTTAATTATATTATAACAGCGTATCTGTTACATGTTTTTTTTTTCACTACGCGCGATTGGCATCAGTGCCGCTGTATAAGGTATCGATAGACCCGATACGCACTTCAAGACGATGACGATACGAGTTTAAAGCCAATCACAGATCGGGTATATCTGAAGTAACCAATGAGAGGCTGTCCTTGGTCAACTGCAGTTTTCATGAACGTGAAGTTAGCTTTGAATCGGAATACCAGACTAGCCACCCTTTTAAACGCTTTGAGTCGAATAAATTTTGAATAAAATTTAAGTTTAAATCAATATTATGACTGTTTTATACTGATTAAAAAATCGAATAAACAATAATTGATGTAATCTACAGATTTTCCCTGAATTATTCCATTTTACTTCAGGAATGGCGTTGAAAATATGATAGCAAGACACCCGTTTGAATTTCCCGCGGTAAATTTGGGCACCGGTTCGCCCCGATGAGTTCTTACTTATGATATTTTAGCGTCTTCAAGTTTCTTCCGGTTCGATTTTCGTTCCTATTCCAACTTCGGAGCAGTTGCGAGAATAAAAATTCAGCATAGATTGAAGTTTCCGATGACGTAAGTGACCGCGGAAATGACAACGATAGCGCATATGATAGTGTAAATGAATTTAAACGCGAGTGTATTAGACAGCGTGAATAAAACGAGACCGAGAAATATTTTAAGAGCGATTTGTACAGATTCAACCGGCACGTTGGTGTTGGTAACATTGAATTTAGCGGCATCGGGCGACGCCATTTTGAACTCTGAGACAACCCGCCCTCTGGATTCGAGTCACGAATCAAATCCAGACGTTCAAATGTTTCTTTTCGAATTTTTGGCCGTTAAAAGCCCCCCGAAGTAGACCGAAGCGACGCGACCACGCGACTAGCGTCGAGAGCCAGAGCGACGCGAAGTAACTAATGTGACTGTGATTGTGATTGTGACCGTTGTTGATTATTCTTCCACTGGATTACCGCGTATCTCACATACCGATCGTGAGAAGTCGGACTGATTCTGATATTCGACAACATGAATCATTGTCCAGATGACACCGAACCCTCGTTCAACTACTTCGAAAAGTAAGTTGTCGTAAGTTTATTCTTCCCTTTGGGTATGCAACATGACTCGAGCTATGCGTGTGTAGCGTGTAGATACGATGCACACGCGGTTCAATCACACGACAACAAAAAATTGGAAAAAATAACTGGTGCATAAATTTGATAAGGGACAACCTTACATTCACACAGGAGAAAATCACAAAATTTTGTTGTTGTATTTATTCGACAAAATTTTGTCTTTTGTTGTGCAATTTTATGGACCACAACATTTGTTTACACTGTTTTTTTTCTTTCCTTTGGCCTCGCTTATTGCGATGATTTGATAGTGTTTTGTTTTTTTTCTCTATCATCAAAGTCTAGCTAGAAAGAAAATAGGGAAACGACATCAGAAACAAATGACGACAAATGTACAAAACGTGTCTGTCGCTTATAAAGCTTGTAAAGTTGTGTAACTTGGAGAACAATTGAGCGTCAGAGATTGTCAACGGTCGCTTTTTCAAGCTTGAGATGTGTATTGCGTGGCCAGACATCCGGTTATCCGGCCAAATTGCTATCCGGCACATCCCTATTTTTTTTTAACGTTCGGACAAACTTGAGCGCCTTTTTTCTCTAGACCCGCTCAACGGCGACGAGAACAGAGTTGCGTAGCTTTCAGGCGCTACGTGAACTCGAGAAGCAAAAATATAGATCCAAAATCGCCCTGCGAGCTAGTAAAAACCGGACTATTGCCAAATAATTCCATCAACAGTTGTAATTTAGGAAAAAACTACCTCTTTCAAATATCTAGGGGCCACCTGATATTTCATTGACGAGAAATCTCCTTTATCTTCACTTGATATTATGTTCCCTGTAGGTACCCCTATAACGGGCGCCCCTATACTTTCTAGATTTTCGATAGAAAGATGTAGGCATATGGAGATCGCACTTGTACTACATCCGCCTACGCACGGATTTAACGAGTGAAGGATATATTTCGTGTCGGAGGTGGAGCCATCACAGACTCGAGTAGCACTTAGGAAATGGGAAACGACAGTCAAGTAACGAGTCTACAATATTCTAAAATCATCGCATACAAGCATATACATGCGGGTCGCTTCGAGAGCGGATGTTCTACGAGGACCACGACCACGACCACGGTGATAATCACTCGCATCTACCCCGGGTGCACGCGTCTAGAAAGTGGGAAGGAGGTGGCTCTCATAACAGCAAAAAATATCGAGAAGAGTAACGGATTCTTTTGTAGCAATAATCAAAAAATGAAAAGGAAAACCCAAAGAAGTATCAGACCTCTAATAATTGATGGATTCTGGTTCTATTCAATGAGGATTCCTTGAGTCCAGTTGCAAGTGATGATATTAGTAGTACAAAGCAGGTAAGTCACTTACATCTATAGCCCATAGGATTAGACGAAATACCTGCATCGGTGTTTAGGGAATATAATGCAGTGTACCACTGAATTATTGGTACCCGGTTACCTGGTAGTGATTGAGACAATCGTAGAAGTAATGAGGGTCAAGAAGAATAAGAAATCTGCTATTGAGGAGTGCAGGTGTACCTGCAGACTGTTATACATATCAGGTGTTAAAATTGGGCCTGTGTTTCATTTCGTGAAACGATTTGCTATACTGGTAAGTATTACCTATTGTACTATGCAAATTTTAGTTATCATAAAACGATCTCTGCAAGAGCGATACAATATTTACGATTCTACATGTGAACACTATCAGTGATTTAGTATGACTAGTGAATGAATAAAAATCAGCGAACAGACAGAAACCCTCGTATACTTACTAGATTGGTAGAAATCTAGTGTTACATACTTGGAATCTGGAAAAATGTCTAAATTCTTAAGTGTTCAGACACCCTGAATTCGTTTTCCTGCATGTCATGATAAATTGATATCCTCGATGCCTGAGCAGGTAGAATCAGATCACGAAAGGTTCGTTTGAGGTACCTTCTCGAAATTATTGGATACCTGCATCGATACGTATTAAACACCCGGGAAACCCGAAATCCAAGAATCGTCTGGAGAACCGCGGAATTATGAAGAATGCTATGGAAAACCCTTTGCCCCAACCCTCGTATACCTACTCATCTACTCGAGGAACTTCTATCTGAGGCTTACTGGAATGAATCGAAAATAGAAACTAGCAATCAGCGATGACTGGAATGGAAGAAAAATTATTCAATGAATCTGGTGAAGCAAGTTGTGAAGAAAAGAAAATGAGAGAAAAGATACAAAAAGGAACATCTTGTATACTATGTATGTAGGTACGTAGTGCGAACGGTATGGTTCCCATTATACCGATCAACAGATGCTACACACGTGGAACCATGAAGCAGAGTGTCTTTGGCCATAAGCTGCTTCTACCGTGGCATAAAGTCTTCTTCGTCTGAACGACACAGTATGTATTTAGGCATTAGGGCCCACATGTATGTGTGTACGTGCATTCAGTCCACAGAAGCACGCTCGTACATAAATTTTACATGTTGCATGAATGTGTGGTACGACACGAGAGGCAGGGAGTGGAATCCATATAATGCAACTGAATGGAAACAAAATCAAGGAAATGCTTTGCTTCTATTCATTGATTTTATTTGAGAGCTGATCCAAGAACAGAATCTCCAAATGATCTTCTGAACATCTCATTGTTGTTGTGTTACACATAAAGCATGACTGTTGCATAATGAGTTATGCGAATTATTGTAATCACACAGAAGATTGAGACAACAACGTCGATGATGTCGTTGTGAGCTGCCGACCAGCGAATAATCACCAAGTTCAAAGGTCACCACTGAAGCTTCTTACGATTGATCGATCATGCATTCGTCTTAGCTTCGCACATCGCCGCCGATATACCCTAATAGTGCGAAGATTTATCATTCCTTTCTGAACGAACGAGCTACTCTTCGAGGCAATCGCAATGGTGTCTTTCCAATGATTGCTTACATGCAAACACATATTTGCAGAGGAAAATTTGTTCTGTTAAGTATTCGCCACGTGACTTGAATTTTTTTACAGTGATTTCAATGTTACACAACGTCGTCATTGTCGAAGGAATCAAGAATTGAATGAAACCCAATTTGTTTCCTTTTCGAAACTAATACAATTTCAAATCTCCTACTCTACGTGACGAGTAGGATGAAGCCTTTAGCCTCTGAGCTTCAGAGCTGGCCCCAGTTCAGCTCGGGTTGGCCTCGGTTAAACTCAGTTCTCGTTAAGACACCGAGCAGTGCGGACGTTTCTGTTGGATACGCGGTGCGGTCGTTTATTCCTGCAACGATAATAAATAACAATAATAACAATAAATTTGTCATTTCATTTTCCTCTCTCGTTACTTTTAAGCACACTCATGCGATTGATCACAAATCATTTCATTGTGTTAAATTTAACAGTGCAGAAGTGATTCGTCGAGTGTCGTCAATTGGGGGGATTGATCATTTGGTTTATGATTGGTGCAGTTGAAAAATACCGAAGAAAACTTGGAACCGTGTGATAAATACTATATTGAATCAAAATACAGAAAGAAGAGTCGAGATAAGAAGATATCAGTTCGCTAAAATGTTGGGATACATCGGACCATTCAACGCGATTGTTAACAACGCGAAATTGTCTGAAATAATCGCAATGCCGTTGCTCCTACTGCTGCAGGTCGAATAATTAATGAGTGCAGCTAAATTTTGTCAATAATCGATATTGATTGTTACTCTCTTGATTTGAAGATACTTTGTAGAAAGACGGTGGTAACTTATTGTGCATAAATATTTTACACTTGAACAGAACATCGTGAAATAATTGTGATAATTGTTACTAAACTGATGAACCTACGCTAATACAAATACGTAGCGTAAAAACCCTAGAATAGTGGAGGCGGAAGAAGACGATGCAATAGTCATACTAAGAATAATAATTACGAAGTAAACGAATGAATTGTAAACACAAAGACTAGAAGAATTGATCGATTGGTATCATTTCTTGAATAATTTCCATATTTTACCACGTTAAGATAAATTCTGATGTGCATAGTTTAGTGTAGTATATCCGAGTGCCAAATAATTTGAAGCCAAAGTAGCGAAGAATTCGTTCATTTTTATCGTGTTGACGAGTATATAAGTGTTCGTGATGATCAAACGAGGCTTTAACCACAGTATTAATGATTAGTATCGTACTATATTAATTACTTTCTGGCCAAAGTTGAAGAGACCATATTTTTTTAGACTGTTGAGACAGTGAAGTAGTGAAAAGAAGGTTTTCCGATCGTTTGGGAGATAGAAAACTGGAAAAAATGTCATTTTTTAATGGATACTCTACGTACCATGGGCAAACCAACAGTTCTACGTCTCCGGCTAGGACTAGTGTTTGGGGTAGTTCTCACAGTCCGTTTAGAAGGTAAGAATTAATGACTTAGAAACATGATCTGACCAATCGCATCATCCAAGAATCTATTAGCCACGTTTTATGTGTACATACAAGTGTTGAAGATATTGAGAATAACGAAAAGCTCGCCAACGAGCTTCTATGAAGAATGTAAAGCATGAGCCGAGAGACGATATCAGCTGGAAAACTGTATAGAAAAACGATAATATGTTTATTATGCATTGTATGAGTGCATTGGCCTTTGAATAGGCGCGGAAAAAGATGGACACATGAAAAAGAAACAGATATGAATGAAATTGAAGGCGTTGCGGTGTTTGTTTTTCTTTTTCGCGAACGTAGAACATCGCAATTGTGATGGTTACAGCTATAGTTACAGTTACAGGTATGAGTGTATGAGACAAGTGTTAATTGTATTTAACAGCCATTTAACGTTGCAGTTTTAACTCATGGTTAATTGATAAGGCCTCCTACGCTGTTAATTCAATGTACATGTGTGTGTGTGTGTGTGTCTGTCAAAGACAGAGCAAAGCAGACATACAGACTACATTACATACGCACATAGAATATCATACAGATTATCTAGGAGAGTACAGTGGTGTACAATAATGCTTTTATCCGTCCTTTCTCTCTTTAGTCACTTCTTCAATCACATCTATCTCCGAAACTATCCACCGTACGCAATTTTGCTAGAGAACCATTTTTGAGGAGAAATTTGTGATCTACAAGATTGATATCATCAGTTTTTCCTGTAGGAACAACCGTTGTCGAGTTATAACCCGAAAACCGCAACTTTGGTGGTTTCCGAATCATTGATTGTGTATTGAAAGAAAAGGAGGCGTCATTGAATATCACTGTACATTATTAGCGTAGGACTTCTACTGGGCATTTAAATCTCGAGCATACTCTACAACCCCCACGCATTCGAATAGCTACCACCCTACGCAGTTCGCTTGATGATAATTTATTTCTCTTTCTTTCCTGTCACGTCGTTGAAACAACTGAACACTGATATAGTTGTCAGTGATTACGGGAGTAGAGTAGAATGTCTTCAGCATAATTGTCTCATGACTTGAAATCGTTTATTTAATTATTTTACAATTTATAGTTTCATACTTAGTCTGTTTCTCGTTAGAACATCATAACTAATTGTCAAACAGACACAATCAAGGAATAGATAGACTGTACGAATGTATAGGTACAGTCGATTTATTCACACGAATTATTATTCATTCCTATCATTGTTCCTCGAGCTTGCTGTAAGATATGCGTGTTGTATTCTCTCCTTATCACTGCACCAAGTCGACAGGCTTGCTGCTGCTACAACTACTGCGACTCTATGGATAGCAGTCTGTTGTCTATATGTTTGTCTTGACCTGTGAACGTCCTATCTGTAGATACGTGTATTATATTGTACGCTGTCAGAATCTTACTTTGCTTACTTAGTTTGTTATTATAAAGGCCTTTTTAAATATTATACTTACTTACTCACGATCGTGAATAATGATTCAGATTAGGATATAAGGAACTGTTGAATTGTTTCACCACATTTCACGATGTAATTTTTCCACTATACCTTTTTGAAGCCCAGTGACATTGATATCTTGCATTATATTATACTATCAGTGATAAGAAGCCAAAGATCTTCGTGCTAGTATTTCTTTTCCAATCTCTAACTCTATAAAAAATGACAAAGTTCTGCATTCTGACTAATACCGAAATACTGAATCTAAGGTGTTTGGTGCAATCGCGTCATCATATCGCTTCTTATTGTCATCGTTATTACGCAGTGTACCACGTGCCTCATCCGAACGATGACGTCACTGTTTGGGGAGTAGGTATACATTCATATAAACGCAGAAGGGCTTTTGCGCGTCTCGTTTTTTTCTATTCATTTTTTTTCTCTCTTCTGTGCCCCACATTGTTAAAGCAGAACCAAGAGCAGAGTAGAGCGTAGTAGCGTGGAAGAGAGGAGAATTATAGAGATCAATACTTCCCTGAAGGAGAGACGTGTTGTAGTGACGGTCGGAAGAGAAGAGAAGAGATGGAGGGGGCAATGGACCACCAAGCGAGTATCTCGCAGCTTGTCGCTCTCTAGTATAAAAAAACGTGATAAGCAACGAAAATTATTGAAATCTTCTGACTATAATATGTCAAAGATTTATTATCCAGAATTTGTCTTCCAATCTTCCCTGTTGTAGTAACAGACTGCTTCTCGGTTTAACAGACTGCACATGGTCATAAAAGAAAAGTGTCTAGTATACGAAGTTGAATAATGATGACTAATAATAAAAAGCTACTATAATTAGACATAAAAATTACATACATATATTTGATCTCATATAGTTCATAGATACATAATGTTACTCTAAATCTAAATTTACAAGATATGAGCATGTAGCCATAGGGAAAAATTATTAAGAGAGGCTCTGCGCAGTTTGAATTGACATTTGAAGCCATTTGCAGACCAATTCCACACTTCCAAACGTCTGAAGTATATGTTGAACCAAAAAATGATTGTCGACTTATGTCTTATTATTTACACAATTTTTTTCCCCAATTTTTTTTTAAGATCTGCACCCTCGGTTGTAACGACATCAGAGAGGTTTTTGGGGGTTTCTATTTTTGAATATCAGTTGGTGCTGCCTACTGGTGCGTCGCACGACGTCGTGCCCCTCGTACACGCGTGTGTCTTTTAGTATCTTTCCTTCGTTAGGCTCACGCTCACGCTCACGCTCACGGTGATCACCCAATAATAGACCAGGCGAGGGAAAATTCTAGGAACTCTCGATTGGGAATGGATTAAAATTAAGTGTCTTGGCACAGCGGCTATGATAATGTCAAAATTTTTTCGTCTCCTATCACTCCTCGAGTTTATATTCAATATATAATATTTTCGATTCTTGATCTCAGTTTGTTTTATTCTCGTAGCCTAAATATCGCGTCACTCCACACTGGTACAATAATTAGGGAATATTTTTAGACCCTATGACGTCAGGATCTTCTCAAACCTTGTTTATAAATTAAACGATTTAACGGATTACTTTATTTATTTATTTCTCGATTTCTTCCTATACTTGGTGTGGATGAGTAATTCAGACACCTAATTCGAATCTTTCGTTATAAGGATCGTGGGGGAAAAATTCGAAAAAGTATCAGAATCTTTGCAGAATTATTATTTTCCTCACTACGTGGTGTAGTTGTAGTAAGATTAGAGAAAAAAAATCATAGTTTATTGAGATGAAAGTGAGAAAAGGAGAATATTCAACCAATTCATACAACAGGATAACAGTTTTCATGTTTGTTGTGAAACCATGAAAAAAAACGAAAATTGCGTTTCGTGTCGTTTACTATATTGATGAATTTTGGCCAGTCTCCAATAATATTTTACTAATACTACATTGGCTAGGATAAAAGGAGAATAACAAAATTTGGCTGATCGCCAGTCTAGAATATAGGACGCGCAGTGGGTATAGCGTTGATCTTAGGATATATTTGCCATAGGCAGCTACAGTGCCCACGTTATCCGAATCAATTGGGGATAGTGAAATCGGTGCTTTTCACGAGGAATAAGCTGTTTGGATCATAACTTCGAAGCGTACAATCACTGATCGCCACTATTCGAGAAGACTATAAACCTCATTCTCCATTTTTCTACATATGTTATGACGTATACTGAATGTTATGTAGGTAATGTTTGGAAGATAATACTGCACACATGGTGGTTGTTTTGAGGATTTAACGTCTTGAATTACATTGTTCTTGGCCTTCCAACATCGAAAAGAGGCTTTACAGTGTTTCCCCTATTCCTCCAGAAGTATACGCAGTTGTTTTATCTTCTCATTTTCCAATGAGCACTCTGAAGCCATGGATTTTCTCCTGCCAAAGTTCTTTTTCCCTCTGGAAAGTGAAAAATCTGTTAAGGAGGGCAAAAAACACGAGTTTTTAATGCATGTGTGGTAAATGAATTGTTTTTCTACGTGCTGTTTGTGGCATGTAAACGAGATTGATGAAACTTTCGTTGTTTCAACCCAATAGCTCCAACCCAATAGTTCCAACCCAATTTAGGAAAGTATTTATTATTTACAGATTTATGTGTGAAATAGGGAGTATAATCATGTATATCTTTACAATAGTCATTATCTCTACATTTTTCCACACTCTGATGTGTCTGTAACCTTTGTGTTGCTTCAAGTGTAATAAATTCTTTCGTTTATTACACACAATGTTCACGTTTTACTTTACTTATTTAGTTTGTGCAGCTGGCTTGCGCATTTGTTGCATGTGAATGTCAGATTCATCTGCCTGAATTGAACATGACTGTATTACAATATATACCCTCGCCTTATTGTGTAAATACTAAACACTGGCTAAAAGTTGGTCTTTGTCACCTATCACATGAGATACTGGACCTGAAAGTCCGAAATATCTATTGTGAACAGTAACATCTGTAGACTTGAAGAGACAAGTAATGTTGAAGTTCTCACGCTTCCGGAATGGAAAAAAATGGATTATAAATACACTCGAAGCATATTGTCATCATGAAATGAACCGCGTTCAGTGTTATCTATAATCTATCGATTTATCTATGTGGTAAAAGTTGTTCGGAACCGTCAGTCCCTCCTGTATACTCACGATGATCACTTCCTTCCTCTGCAAAGTATGTGAGTAAGTTGTATGTACGTACACATAGTTTACCATCAGCGTCAGTCTGATGAATTGGCATTACTGTCGTCGACTATTATCAGCCATTAATCGTGTTAGTTGTGGCTGATCTTCCACACACTTAACTACTGTTTTCGAGATCCAAGACATACTATGCTTCTTTTTTAGTTTTCAGTGAAAAAGTTGTATTTCAGTCAATTATCAACAGTCCATCCGATTAAAAGCTTCAAATGATCATTTTTTTTTGGTTCCTTCAGCAATATTTTATGATCCGATAATTCGGCAATTATTTTAGCATTGGGAATCCATTTTTGAATGAAACTATCATGAATTTTCATATCACATGAGTATTCAGCCGATTTTTATGAAATTTCCTAATGATTTTGAATATCCGAAAAGCGCACAAAAGTAGTGAAGTCGTTGTTCAATGGGTGTATTTTATTTTGATTGTATCAATCAACTGCGATGACAAAGATAGTGACTATAAGGTACTACCGGCCACTGTGGTATGGTATCAAAGTGCGCCTATTATATATGGCTTATTCACCTGTTGCAGATATTCGAAAGAAAGAAAATAGCTGTGTAAAAAGTCGAAGAATGAAAACTAGAATGAATCAATGAATTATAGTTTCGTCGATGTGTTTTTCTACAAATCTAATTTGAATGTACAAAGAACATTGGACATTGTTTCTCGTAATTTTGAAACTTTGAACAGGATTTGGAATAGAATACTGTAGAAAATCAGACAAATTATGTGTCAGAAAAATTAAGCTAATTTTACAGCTAAAGACAAGATACAGATTTCTCTACACGTACGTATGCGGTACGTTCTGGAATAACCTTTTGGACCCTTTTTTTTTTTCTATCCAATAGGCGCAAGAAAGGCGCTATTTTCAGGAGATGCTGTTTCCTGTCGCGGGACATCTCAAAGGGTTGAGGGCGGTTGTCTTTTGTAACCTTTCTTGTGCCTTTTCTGTCTTTAACCTTAAGATTTCCCTTTTCTTGTTTTCTAATTTTCCGTTTACTCAATTCTCTATAAACTTTCAGACAGTTTTTGTTTCTATATTAGGTTTTACAATTATACAATTTTGGAATCTATCTTCTTCTTCAAGCTCAATTTTTATAACTCTACGAAATTTTTATGTATTCGACTATTATACTATCACTAATTTTTTTTCTGTTCACAGCACAAACCTGACTCTTCAGGATATCACCATAGACCACACACTACCTTGTATAAATGGTAAGTTTGTAGCTATACATAGTACCTACTTTTTTAGTCATGCTGCATCAATTTAAGGATGTATTGGCGATCCTATCATCAAGTACTCAATTTGCCGACGAGAATCATTTTTGGTTGAGATTGTACGGCCAATACATCCTTGAATATCGTTATGCATTTTACTCTCCACTTGAAACGACCACCATTTTTAATTGCAAAAATAAGTTGTCCTCGGATCAGTGATCAGTGATCCATAAGCACCTCGTGATGTAAAACACGAATCAAAATCACGATTTTAAGATTATATGGTATAATAGAATGACGATGAGTAGGTACATGAAACGAATTACCCATCATCGATCTCCAGTAGCCCATGAAGATCAAGATTGGTTGATCGACCCTCTTCTATATTGCGATGTCTTGTCGTGCGATGATTGAATTCTGATAAGCGTCATCAATGTGTGTAATGGGGGAAGGATGACCTCCAGTCGTAGTAGTAGAAGAAGATTGCTTCATTTACAGACAATGCAATCACCGTATAATATACTGCACCCCTAATTGTTGCGTTAACATTATACCGAAAGGCGCCTCTAGGTAATTGCCAATTGTTATTTGCCATCGAGCGGATGGATGCAATGGGGATCTAGACATTCGGTCGATCCACTTCAGCAGCACAATAAGCAATCAATAATAATCGTATGATAGGCGTACGTACAGAAGAGCGAGAGAGATACTTTCATACAATGTGTGGCTCACTTTTGGGCATTCAATTTCACCGCAAATTCCCACACTTCAGGTCAGCAGGAATCAGAATTTTACAAAATATGTCTTCATAGGTTCGAAACATTTTAATAGTTGTCTTATCTCTGGGACTTCCTTGAATTAAAAAACAAACATTGTGCTCTCTCTTCAAAGAATGCTGTATCTTCACTCTTCAGAGTTGACAAACATTTTGTCACATTTGGACGTCAGCTTGTACAGACGAATTTCAAATTCCATTCTGTCTCGATACTTTCATTCTGAAGAAACCCGCTACAATATAATATATACTCTTACTTTATCTTCAATTACCATTCATCTGCACTCAGCCAATTCAATCAATCAATCGATTACTCCAAAAAACACTATGTACATAGGCCGGTATATAAGTCACAGTCTATCGGCTCGCTGCAGGGGTTGGCTCGCCGCAGCATATGTCGAGAGCAGCAGCCTAAGACTAGTATTATTTTTAGATGACACATTTAAGTCAAGAAGAAGACAGTCCTGCTTCTTCTTCGTCTTCGTCTTCTCCCTCCCTTTACTTCTTACTCATGCTTCTACTACTTCTAGGCGTATGCAGTATCTATGTACCTCTGATCCGCAGTCTTCACCTGCACCCTAGACACTAGACTTGACTAGACATCAGTCCCAAGCTACACCAGATCCCCAGACTCTGCACTAGGTCGCATGGTACATAGATACACAAGGCAGACTAGATTCTAATATTAAACTGCGGCTAATTACTTTCAGGAAATCGTTTCATATCTATACATCTCATTTCTCTTGTCTTCTCCCAATTTTTGAGGCCTTTTTTTCTTTTAAGCAGCCCTGTTTATATTCTAAGAGACATGATTTGGAATCAAACGACCACTGGCAGTCAGGCAGGCAACGTTATGAGAACCGTGGTTCGTTTAGTATTATAAATAGAAAAATGTTGGACCCTCAGGGCGACGTTTTGACTTTTTGGCAGTTGCCAGTTGCCACGAACAATCTCTGCGAGATATACCCTCACCTCACCTACACTAGCTCACACCTACTTATACTATTATACGGATTTTCTATCTATCTGCAACGCAACAAGACGTTCATTGGCGGTTGGCTTTGGTTTCTATATCCGTATCCCAAAACAGAGACCAGGGGACCATGAGACCGAGCCAACTAGCACTGCGAACCAAGTTTCTTCTCGGTTCAGGGACTCACCGAGACGTTTCAAAATTATTATACCACTCATATTGGGTTCTTTTATGTTTTTTCACAGTCTCTTCAAATCTTGACCCTTGATTTTCTTTTTTAATCTCACATCCGGTACTGTGGTGTAAAACTGTCCTCTAGCCGGAAATTTAAACGTACAGAAAAGGTATTGAGTGAAGAAGGAGGAAACGGAAATCTCCTGTCACAACTGCACACCTTTCTTCTCAGACATTAAGAACTCGCTTGATTATTATTCTGCATATAATTATGAATATTATTACTTTTCAACATTGAGGGGAAAAAAATAAACGACTAGATTAAACGGAAAGTTCTAGATTTTATATCCTTTATTGGATCTATAAATAAATGTAACAGGTAATAGCCTCGGTAGCAATCTTTTGCAATCTGAACGACCGTTGCAAGTGCATAAATATAGAATCTATACATACATGCCTAACCGTTTACAAGCAGTGACTTTATTCACTGCAAAGCAGTTGGTTCTATGATCGATGTGATGTGGATCTGTCGTGTCTGATGTCTCCCCCTAATTCTGATTTCGAACAGTTTAATCAATTTCATGATGCTTTCTATTTGTCGTTCATTTTGATCCTGTCCATACGAAATGGAATTGCATTTTTTCTTTCTACTTACTTGTGATTCTGAGTGAGAAAAAAAAACCAGTGTAAAACATAATCTATGGGATGTACTCGGTCGAGGATTATCGATGACGGGAAACCAATAAGAATCGAAATTACTATGTTTGGTAAGGTACCAATTTCCCTTGTATGCAATCGTTTTCTACCTCAGGAAAGGAGAAAAATAATTGAATGATTTGAGTCTTTCTATAAATTATTGAATTAGGTATCTGATGAAATTTGGTTGAATTAGAGATAAGCAATTTTCATAAATCCTTGTCATATCGGAGTGAGAAGTGTTTGGCGGTAGGGACACAGAGGGGAAAGGGAAGGGTATATATAATTCGACCTGATTTCTTTCAATTTAACAACAATAAAGAATTATATATCTTGATCAAAATTTAACGCTAATTGGGACTCGTAACCTTCGGCTAGAATCTACCAAATTATACCCATCGCACTGTCCGCCCACAGGTGCAGCAATGTAATATGTATGCAGGATCATAATTTCGCCTTATTTGAACTCTCTTTATCTTCATCTTCATCCACATATGTGTACATCTTCCGCTATTTCTTGTACACACAGATGAAGGATGAAATTTGATCTTTTGAGGGGGTAAATACACCTTAAAATGTGTATTTTCATTTTCCATATTTTAGAATGTTTTGAGAACACATTCTTTTTTTTTTTGGTCTACGATGCACAAAATAAAATCTACGGGTGGATCGATTCAAGTTTTTCAGGTCTCAAACTATTAAGTGAAGAAGCCTTTTCAAAATTCTTGGTCCGATCAAAATTGTACCAGATATATTCATCATTTTTTATAATAACATAACGTTTTTCTGTCTTAATACGTTACTTTTTATGATAACTCGAGTAAAAATAAAGTTATGAGAAAGTTATCTGTTCATATTGAAAAAGGTGTCTTCAGTGAACGGTTTGAGACCAGAAAAACTAAAATTGGTTCACCGGTAGATTCAATTTCGTGCATCATAAGAAAAATCCTCTCTAAAATCATGACTTTCTGTGGTTTTGATTTTTCTTTTCTTTGGAACCGAAGCGAATATACCTATACTCATAAACATGAGTATGAAATGGAAGAATGAAAATGATATTTTTAACCGGACAGGAGGATTGTTTTTATACAATTTGTCTACGTACGCGAAAAACAAGTTTTTTGAAATTGTGCCAAAATCGTTTTAAATCCGTCGTCATCCCACGTTTTAATCTTCCGCGTTTCATGTTTCACGTTTTACGTTCATGTGTTTACTTGCGTATACTGTATATACTAGCTATAACACACCCCGGACCTAAACAGATGTGAAAAAAAAAAAACTTTATATATGAATATATATATATTTTTTTATCGATACACCGTGTATATATAGATAGTCCCGAACAAATCCAATGCTTCAATTGTTATAACGATTAATTCGATTCGATTTATACACGACGTGTCGATGATTGGAAACAAAGATTTTCTTTTAGCTGTCATTGAAATTCCAAAAAGGCAGACTTAACATAAACTATCACAATCGCGTAATTTTTTCTTCTCTATTTCCTCATTCAATAAACGCGTATCTTACATTCGTCGATATAAAAAAAAAACTCTTCTATAAAAATGATTGCATTGTCAGAATAAATCAAGACAGAAATCTTTGAACTGTATTTTTATAATAAAAAAAAAATCAACTAATCAACCTATCATGACGAACAATTTTTTTTTAAAAGAATAATCTCAAACAAATAAAAGAATTGTGTGAGTGATTCTCTGATCAGCTACGGACAGTTTTTTTATATCTTCATCGGAACCGCAATAAAATTGACGGTATCTCCTACTGCTCAGGATATGAGTTACAGATCCTGGAAGAACACATTGAAACCGCGGACACTGACGATGTTCGAGAATCAAAACTAGCACATTGATAAGAGAATAAATCGCAGTATGCAGAGTAAGAATATCAAGGATCGCTTGAAAATTGTCTTTCTCATCACAGTTTTACCTATTTTTTCTGTCTCCTTCAGGCACTGCGAACCCACGCGGCTCTGTCAACCCAAATAACAACGGGAATGCCTTGAACGGAGTCAGAGTTCAGGGTATCGGTCAAGGGACCGGAGGCAGAACCATGAAGGAGTACGAGGACCAGCTCGGCGTCCTTAAGAAGGAAAATTTCAACCTTAAACTGAGGATATACTTCCTCGAGGAGAGAATGGGCATCACATCCGCGGACGAAGATGCGATAAAAAAGAACATCGAACTCAAGGTGAGAATTACATCCCAGTTTTTCATCGCCACACCTCACCGTCGTCTATGATCTCAGGTCGAGGTAGAATCTCTGAGGAAAGAGCTCGTCGAGAAGCAGGATCTTCTCAGTCAGGCTGCTAAGGCTTTCGAACTGATCGAAGAACAGAAGGAGGCTTCGACCAGGAACCAAAATCAGTATCAACAGTCGCTTGAATTTGAGAGGGAAAGGATCGCGGAGCTTGAAAGAGGTGAGATCAACGTCGAAAAAGTCCATTAGGACCTTTATCTAACGTCAAACTCTCCACAGAGCTCGAAGAGTACAAAGAAAAGCTGGGAGAGACGGCGACGTACTACAAAGAGGCCTTTGGCATATCACCAGAAAAATCCTTGGAGAACAAAGAGAAGTTACATCAGATGGAAGAGCTCGTCGAAGCGCTTGAAGTCGAGGTGAGATTCTCTACTTTATCAAATTTTCTTTGTCGCTGGAACGATTGTAAAACAGGAAAAACTACAATCTCAGTCTCCTTTCCGGCTGCAGGAAATTCTGCGTCACTTATCTGATCGGAGCATTTGGCAGCAGTTCCTCTACGATTCTCGCACTGCGAGCTGTAAAATCCGTTCGAAATGATTCCGTCTCTTTGTTTATGTTATGGTTAGCGTGTTTAGAAAACTGACCAACAGCTTCATGTCCGTGTGTCCATTCGTGTTTACCAAAGATAACAGAGGTCGGAGTTGATAAAAGGAGCCGAGCCTGTCTTAGACTCATGGAATTTCAGGCTGCTCAGTCTAGACATGGTCTTTATCAAAGACGTACCTAAGAAAATTCTTTTCTTCTCCGTTGTCAAAGTTGAAGCAGATAACGAGCAGCCTCGAAGATGAGCGGAGCTGGGCGCTAGAATTGGAGGGTGAAAGGGACCAGCTGAAGGAGCGATTGGAGTCTGAGATCCTGTCGAAGGAGGGTTTGGCCGAGGACAGAAGCCGAGAGCTAGATCAGAGCAGGGAGCAAGTTAGACATCTCGAAGAGCAGGTGTTCAGACTTGAGAGTCAATCGCAACAGCATAAAAACGAATTGGCAGAGAGGGAGAGAGTGATCAAGGAGAAGAGTATCCAGCTCGAAGAAAGAGTCAGGCTGTACGACGAGCTCAATAACGAGTGCGAGAAGAAGAGGAAACAGGTAGAATCTCTCAGGGCATCGGTCAAGGCGAGAGACGACGCGCTGATTGAACTTAACAACAAGCATAAAACGCTCCTTTCTCAAGTGAGTAACGTGATTAGAATTTGAAATTGAAGAGATTTTTAATCAACTGTCTTATTTCCAGTTTGAAAACAATTCTCTTAAACTGAGAAGCTGCTCACCTCCCACGAGTCCCGTCGATGATCATCGCACAAATTCAATGGGTCAGAGATCAGGATGTCTTCCGAGTCCCGGACGGAGCAGCAATCCCCTAGATTGGGGGGAAAAGGGGGCGAGGCACAGCGGCCAGCTGCAGAGGAGCAGCTCTAAGGTGCGAAATCGGATTTAGAACTTCGACCGTTCAGATTTTTATCCAATATTTGCGTTAATTTCAGGAGGTCGAAGAAAGAGAAAAAGAAAAGGAGTCGAGACAGCGGCGAGAAGAGGAGGAGGCGAAGAAGCAGTTGACGCTGAAGCTGTGCAATGCTAAAAAATCTGCCGAAGCTTCGGATCAAAAATTGAAAAAGCTCACGGACGACCATGAAAAGGCGCTTAAAATGATTCAGTACTTTGTCGAGAGGCAGGAACAGTTCGAAGACAAACTACTGAAGAAGGATAGAAAGATCATGGAACTTGAAGTCGAACTCAGTAGACCCAGGAGCCAGGAGACCAGCAAATCTAATCGACGAAGCAACAACTCTAGGCGAGAGGTCAACGCGGCGACCGACGATCCGGAAAGGGACGAGTGCAATCAGGTCTTTACACAATTTCTATTATCCTTTTGATTCATTATTTCAATGCAGTTGGTTTTTTTTTTCTATTTTTTGGAGAATATGAAGGGTCGTGTATTATTGTATAAATTATGCAAAAATTATTGACTTTTTATTGTTGTTGAAAATTGATCATGTGGAAAATTGAATGGAAAGAAAACAGAATTTAATATTTGGTGGCAAAAAATGAACAATTATTCTAAATTCATCAAAAGATGCGATTTTTGTGACGGAAGGCCGGATACAATTTATTTATTTTTTTCCGTTTCATTCGGTTTAAAAACGTCAAAATCGCTGAAATCGATGGAAATTAGCGAATAAATTGATTTATGCACACGAGCGATGACCTATTTTTGAATTTCAACCTTTCCGGACATATTTTAGCGTTCCGTTAGTCCAAATAATGAGAAAAAAAGCAAAATTCCACTACTCAAAAAACGGCAAAAAGTCGTATAATGGCATCGATTCAATCTTCAATGCGAATATTGAAGATGAAAACAGTCATACAAATGATAAAAAATGATTTCACTCGGTGCACGTCGCGCAACGTAACGTGACGGAACGCGAAAATCTGTACGTGGCAATATTTTAACTTAAAAATCATTCAGATTTCCTCAAATCAATCTTTCTAACAGTTTCAAATGAGCGTAAAACGTTGATTAAGAGAATTGGAACGAAGAAAAAGTTAGTAAAGACCCCGATTATTCATACTTTTGGTAATTATCATCATTATTCGAAGCTTTTAATTGCCTGCTTTTAATTTGTTGTTTTGGTAGTTTAAGTACAGTTCTTTTTTTCTCTGCTTTTTTATTCCAGAGTCACTACTGATTATCATTTCTTCTACTTCTTCTTCTTCGATTTATTCCGACAATTGAAAATATTTTTTTCTGCATGACTGTATATATTTTTTGTCTTTTCATTTTTCTCCTATTCTTCAAGAATGAGAAAATAACGTTTTGAATTTAACTAATTATTCATTCAAATTCAAATCTCTGATCTAATTGTAAATACAATATTTTCTTCATTAAAGTCAATTTAAACAAACAAAAAAAAAAAACAAGAATAAAAATTATTTTCTTCTTCTTGTTTACTTTCTTGCTATCTTGTTTAGAATAGGATAAAAAAAAACCGTCTCGCCGAGTGTTACGTTTCACTTTAAAATAGATTTTGGGTCTCCGTTAGGTAGAAATGTTGAAACTCGAAGCCTGCGCCTTTCCCTTTGCCATTTTACGTGTAACGTCATGTTAAATAATGATTGTGCAAGCTCAGCTAATACCAAACGGGTCAGCAAAAAAATCATCGAAACAAATCAAACTCCTCAAATCTCAGGATAGTTGGCGCGATGCGTTTATAAGTAGAAGAGAAGACGCCGCTTCCTTTCTTCTAATAATAGAATCGGACTGGTAGTTTAGAACCGCCGCCTCTCCATGCTGCTTCTGGCTTTTAAAACTGGCTTCAGTCACCCCGCCGCGGTAACACACTCTCCTAGTTTTCTCTCACCGATCGTTGTACAATAATCTCTCGTCAGGAATTAGAGTCATGTGAATCTTAGGATATAAAATTTTTCTAATTTTTTATCAATATTCACGATACTTGCGCGTATTTTATTTAATAAAATACGTGACTAAGTAGACAAAGAAAATTCTCCATTCATCCCGGAGCTTTTATTTTCTATTGATAAACAGAAATACTAAAAGTAACGCGTAACATGTTCTCGTGTCTCTGCGCCTCGGTCAGAATGGAGGTATGTAAAGATTTTTTTTTTTTTCCTCATCTCTCGCTAGCTCGACTTTTTTTGTAGTAAAATTCTGTTTGAACAGTTGAATAAAAATCTTACAGGAACCAGTTATTGTCACGCTTGTACCACCGAGACGTTGGCCAAAGAAAACTAAAAACTAGAATCTAGAATCTTTACCGATAAATTTTGTTCGTTCGATTGTAATGTAATATTTTTTCTGTTAATGTGAATTAATCTTCAATAAAGTTCGATCTTTGTGTAAAAAAATCTGTTTATTCATTGATGATAGGGAAATATCGTTTTTTCTTTCTTTCTACAGCAACGATTTGAGGATATGGAAACTAAGATCAACGATCTTAGGGTACAGATCGATACAATCAAAGCGGAGAAGAATAAACTAGAGTTGCAGATCAAAGCCGAGTCCCAGGTGAGCGTGAATGCAAGATCCGAACAGTTTTCCGCTATTTTTACGCTCCGTTCTGATTTCTTTTCCTTTCTTCACTCTCCAGGAAGTACAAGAGCAGCTCAAGCACCGAGAAGAGAGAATCGAGAGTCTGGAGTCGGAGAGAAACACGATGCGCCTCGAGATATCGGAGAAGGCTGTGGAGCTGGATAAACTCAAGGCGAGTCTTAAAATAGAAGAAAGGCTGGACCCAGCCTCGGCGGCCAGCAAGTGGACCGACGAAAACAATCTCCGGGACGAACTGACGTCCGCTAAATTAGCGATCGAAGAGCGCGATCTGAAGATAGAGCAATTGAGCAAAGAGCTGCAGATCAGGACCCAGAATCTCCAGAAACTAGTGAACACCGAATTATGGAGCAAGAATAAGGAGATCGCGAAACTCCATAATCACATGACTGCAAGCCACGGCAGGAACCGGTCGGAACTAGCTCTGGATAGTCCGGGCTCCCAGGTCTCGGCGTTGATCAAGGAACTTCTGGACGTTGGAATCCAGGTGAAAATCGCCAACGACGGGGTCCGACTGAGTTACGTGAACGACGGAGAGACCGTAGACGTTAAAACCGTCAAGAATTACGTCCAGAAATTGATGGACCAGAGAACCGAGCTTGAGAAGGAAATCGATTACCTGAAATGGCTGAAATTGATATCGAAACCGGACATAACAAACGAGGCGGAGAGTTCGGGCTCCGAGACTGAGAGGGCGAGGAAGTACTGCGAGCTTTTGAGAACGCACTTGAAGGAGCTGGTCAGATTCATGAAGGAGATGTTGAGGAAGGCGAATCACTCCGACACGATAAGCAAAGAGCATAAGAAGATATTTTTGGACGTGTTTCTGGACTCGAAAATTTTACCGGACGACTTCGTACCGCGTTCGTCGTGCGGAGACGCCCCCAGGAATCAGTCTGAGGAGAAGAGGCTCGACGGGAAGAAAAGCGCTTCCGAAAACGTTCTGGACTCGAACAAGAAGCGGAACTCGACCCATTCGGACTCCGAGGCGTTCTCCGAACCCGATAGAACCGTTTCTTTGGCCAGAATCGGACTCCAAGAAGCCAGACAGAAGGCGGGGACCGCGAATCGAAGCAGATTCTCTAAGTACACGAAGACCTTCAGCGACTCTGAGGACTCTGTCGACTACGTTCCGTACCATAAGACTTATCAGAACGATCTCAATGATTTGGACGTTACGAGTCATATACAGGAACTGAAGGAAACTAACAATCTCATCTACTCTGAATTGAACGCTCTGAGAAGCGAATTGGCCAGGAAGACTCTGTTCGATGATGTGAGTATCTGCGTCGCAACATTTCAGAGACTTGACTCAGTTTTTTTTATTCTTTCCATCTTGCAGAGATTCGAAGAAAAGCTGGCGCCTCTGATAACGAAGTTTGAACGGTCGCAGAGATTCTGCGAGAGGCTTCATTCCTCTTTGGACAAAAGAATCCAAGAGTGTCAGACGCTCGGAAAGGACGGAAGACACAACAGCCTCCGCAAGGCGCAGCTGGAAAAGAAGATAACGGACGTTGAAAGCATGGCTGTAGAACTGACGAAGCAGAAAGCTGAGCTTTTAGAAGCCAAAGAAAACGCGGAGAGGCAAACGTGCGAGATGCTGACCGCTCTGAACCGGGAAAATGACTCGGTGATTATATTTGATTCATTTTTTCACTCCGCTAGAATCTTTAACTCGAATCTTTAACTCGAATCTTATTCTCCTTCCTTCCAGCTGAGGTCTAAGATCAAGAAAATGGAGGAGGAAATGGAAGCCGCCAAGAAAGAACTCGCTTCGATCACCAAGGAGATGGACCAAATCACGCTCTCACACTCCCAGGTTCTCGTTGAGAATACCAAATTAACTAACGAAAAACTCAGGCTCGAACAAGACGGGCGGAGAAACGAAGGACGATACGAAGGCGCGCTCAGATCTCTACACGAAAAATTCACGAAAGAGGTCCAGACGATGTGGTTTATCTTTTATTCTATCGTCATGGAGGCTTTTTGACGATTTTAAGTCGAGAATATTGAAGAAAAATTGTATTTTCACCCGACTACGACAAAATGACCGTATTTTTCCCCTGAAACGCGGGTCGAAAGTCATCGATTTCGGACCAGCGGGCAAAAAAGTGTGTCGCCGGGCAAAAAAGACTGTCGCCGGGCA
>JAFFZH010014958.1:20359-43472 GCA_018420115.1 Euura saliciscinereae | reverse complement strand
ATTTTCTATCAATTTAAAAGATCTCGGCTTTCAGAAAAATAGAAAAATAAATTGAAAAGAATGATGAAATTTTTTTTTAGGCGAACTAAAAATAGCTGTTTTATACTGTCGGAGAACGTGTTTTTGAGTCGGATACAGCGTAGTGAATTAAAAATAAAAAATATATTCGGAAAACTGAGAGATTTTCACATGAAAAACGTATTTTTTCACATTTTTATTCCAACGCTGAAGATAAGATAAAAATTAACAAAATGAGAGGAAAAAAAATTGAGACGAACGAAATTTTTCGAAACCAAATATTGGTTGACAACAATATTGGTAAAATTACTCAAAAATTCCATTTTTGGATCCGAAGTATGTCTGCAGAGTTTTGTTGAAAAAAAAAATGACCATGTATTCTTCTTCGTGTCTAGAAAAATATCGACCAAAATAATTTTGACAAAAGTAGGTTTTTTTCTCAGTTTCCCTCATTTATATGACGAAGAATTGCTTTCCGAAGAAAATGAGACGTCGAGAGACGTAATCGAATCAATTGTGTGCCTGAAACCTTAAAGAAAGGTCCATTTTTTTATCTGTAATGAACTTTGGATGAGATAGAAATGATTTTTGGAGTATGTAGGATTTTCTGAATCAGGTACACACTGGTCCTCTCAAAATTGACATTCGGGTTCTTTGTTGTTTTGCAGCCTCAGAAAATCGCAGGAAGAAAATCCGCAAATCGGGAGAAAAAAAATATGAATTTTAAACTTTTTCTGAAACGAAAAAGTGTCGAATACACTCAAAGTAGGAAAAAAAAACGCATTCAGGGAAGAAAAATTCGACATTGAACCATCTGAAGTTGTCCAAAATAAAAAAACAAGCCTTTGGACAGTTCAGAGCCGATATCCAACTGTCCGAAAGCTAATATTCTCTGTTTTATAGCCAACTTCAGACTGTCATAGTCTATCGTCAGGAATTCACCCTGTAGATACAGCCTCCGCTGAAGTATCCATGAATTTCATTTCTATTTTCGAATCCAGTCAACAGAGTCGCGTTGTTCGCTTTGTGATCTTCTCATTCACAAATTAACGCGTCCGATTTCGAAAAATCAAACAAACTAAACCGCTGGATGGAAGTTTCTAATTTTTTCTCACTTTTTTTTCCTCCGCGACGGTTTCGAAACGTTCTTTTCGTCGCCAGTGGCGAAAGAGGCGCGTTTCGTGACTCGGTTATTTATTCACGTATATATCCGTCGGATCCTGGTCGTGTTTCGTTCGTTATTCGTTGGTTCGAAAATTATTGCCCCGCCGTGGGCCGCGACGGAAACTGCTCGATGGGCGTGCGCAGCCTCCGAGGGGCCAATGATGACGATCTGAGAGGATTTAATTTGGGTCGAGGAAACCGGTAATTAAAACGCGGAACGTATTTTGATATGTGGGGAATTCCGTTGGCGGAAAACATCTGAAAAAATTCAGAAGCACTTTTTTGTGTTCGGAGAATATCACAAAAAAAAATTGTGAAGCGAATCAAAAATGGTTTATACGACATATTCCGTACTCGGCTTTTAACGATCGATTAATTGATTACGAGATAAATTTTGCGAATCAAGTCCCATAAAGAAACTCCAGAAGAATCTCTGAAACAAAAATAAAGCTTTTTCGAACAGTAATTTTTGTTCAGGTTTTGTGAAAAGTCTAGACTTCTATTTCATTGTTCTGTGAAGTTTTTCGATATCATTGTTTCTTAGTCATTGAGCGGATAAGATCATTTTTTTTTTTTTTTGTCGCTTCTTTTCATAGGATTTCAGACCCCCTGAACATTTTTTAGATTTTAGGTTATTGGAACATTGCTGAAAAAAAAGTGTTGGAGGAATTGTTGAAAATTTCTAAATTTATCGGACCGAAATCTGATCAAAACCAAAAAATTACAATTTTTTTGAAACATTTCTGGAGTGTGATTCTCACAAAATTAGATGAAATTGAATAAAAAAGACCATTTTTTTCATCCTAGATTTTCCAATACCGCAAAAATTCTGAAAGACAAGAATTTTTCTTTTTCATTCGTATTTGAAATTGTTCGATTTTCTACTACTATAATAATTAGCAACTATTCGAGCCATAGAATTTATATTCTTATCCAGAATTTTTCAGACTATGCGAATCAATCTATTAATATAATTCATGCTACAATGAAAATTAAAAAACTCTCACATATGACCGACGAAGAGGAAAAGAGAAAAAAGAATTAAAATAAACTTAACCGTTGTGTTGATTACGGTTTTTTCTATTCTTTTTTTTTTAACTCTTCTTTGAAGACCTTTGATACCACGAGATGAGTGAATCCCGAACTCATTAACGAGAAAGTTTTTTTATCTTCTAATTTTTTTCCTACTCGTCCTCCACTCCGAAAGAATGCTACAACGCGATACTTCGACAATGAAGAGGGAACGACTAAAAAAAAAAAGAAAAAAAATTCTGATCACAACGAAGAGACACGTCATGTGACGAATAGTGTGGCGAAGCAAAAAAAAAATTACACTTTGATTGAACGGTTCGTTTAAGAGCCTAAAGTAGCTTCTCAGAACCGTCGAATCAAAACAGAAAGAAAAAAAAAATGATTGAGCTCTGGAGTGCCGAGTGTCTTCGATCGATGAAAAATTTGGACACAGACGAGGACGTGATAAAATTTTTCTAAAATTTGTTTCAATTTCATCTTATCATCCGAAACCCTGGTCATAATTAATAGAAACGGATATTATTGCGTTTTATCGCTGAATCAAACACCGATTCGAGGATAATTTCCTGTCCAATTAATCACCCAAGATAGTCAAGCTCGAGGGTCGATCCGGGTCTGTATAGTTTTTTTTTTCGTTCTTAAAAAAATGTCGTAAACGATCCTCGCGGGGCAACCCCGCCGCGTCTGTCTTCCCAAAAACTGAGAGTGATTAGTGTGATAGGAAGAGGAAGGAATCTGAACGCGTTTGAATCACCGGAAAACCGGAGAATCTCTGCGAACTGTGAATTACTGCGTCCAAAATGTTTTCACACACATTTGCCACGAAAATTCGCGGACGTTATCTTCGGGATGGGATGAAGCTACCATCGGTGAGATGGTCCAAGATTGATGGCTTTTTTTCCTTTGCCACTTCGGGATTCGAAGAGATTCTTATATCTCAATTAGCCACTGCATGGCGTCTGGTCCGAGGACATGAGCTTTTTAAGAATGTTTCTCGTCGGCAAATTGAGTACTTTGTGATGAGATAAAAATCGGAAAAAAATCAACCGTGATAAAGATGATAAGAGTATTCATTTAGAATAATGATAATGCCCGAAAGTTATCAATAAATTGTTTAAACAAAACATTGTTTAACAAATTCTCTGGTAAGGTTATTTTTTCTTCATCTCAAATAAATGCCCCAATTTTTCCGAACACATATGCATTTTTTAAGAATTTTTTCACTATTTTGAAATTTCCGTTTTCGAAAATTTGTAAAGGCTGTATTTACGAAACTATTTGTTCCACGCTCCGGAAACTTCGGAATTGTAATTTACATCGTTTTCACAAAAACATATCCCAAATTCAGATTTTTTTTCCATTTTTCAAAATTTGGAAATTTTCAAAAACGGAAATTTCAGAATAGTGACAAAATTCTTAAAAAATTCATGTGTATTCAGAAAAATTAGGGCATTCATTTGAGATGAAAAAAAAATAACGTTACCAGAAAATTTGTTAAACAATGTTTTGTTTAAACAATTTATTGATAACTTTTGGGCATTATTATTATTCAAAGTTAATACTTTGATCGTCTTGATTATGGCTGATTTTTTTCCGATTTTTATCTTATCCCGAACTACCTAATATTGTCGACGAGAATCACTTTCACGATTCTCCATTGACAATGAGAGAGATTTTGTCGATTTTATTGAGATATTAGTGAAATATTCACATTTTGATAGACAACGAGCTGATTTAGACAGCCTTTGCGTTTCCGTGCTCAAAAATACTATCACTTGGTTTGGAATTTTGGAAATTCAATCACGAATTCGTAATCTGGGACAAAAGAAACAAGCTTTGATACCGATTTCGATCAGATTCGGAATATTTTCAATCCTTTTTGAAGAATTTTTGAATCGCCATTTTTAATTTTGCAAAACTGACTTCAAATTCGTGATCAGAGATCCAAAAAAAAACCTTGTGGTACCAAATTTCACTCAAATCAGTTGATCAGCGACAATTTGATGCGTCGAAATCGACTCCTTTGTCATATTAGATTTGAATCCTCTTGGATCAAAAAAAAAAAAATACTTGTCTTCAGTGACCAATAAACTGGAAGAAACTGTGTAAAGATAAATTGAAAGAGTCGATGCAGTCCTGAGAGAAAAAAGAATCTTCGAAAATCAATCCTTAGTGAAATATTGGATGACATTTTTCTTAGCGTATGTGAACCGGGTGGAAACACCCTAGGGGAAGTTGAATTTGGAGGAGTTGATGCGACAAAAGAAACACATTCATGTTCTGGATGTACGCGGGTCACGCACTTTCTGTACGACACCCTTCACCTAGTTATGGTGCAGAAAATTCGGTACACCCTTGCTGTTATCGTGTCCGCATGACCAGCCTCGGTTTGCTGGGTAAAAACTGGGTCAATGTTTTGTCACAATTTGCAATATTCCGTTCGTTGAACCCCCCATGTGCAGAGGAGGTATTTCTCAAACGAAAATGCAAAATATCCAAAGCTGACAACCTTTCGGGCTATATTGCAGCTAAAGTGGACCTGCGATATCAAACTCAGGGAGAAAATCTGCGGGATGAATATTTTTCAAATCTTTATGAGGTATTGGAGTCAGAAAGCGGAAAAGTAGACACACAAAGTCAACCATTCTGTACAAAACAATGTCGTAAATTGTTTTGCGGAACCTGGGAGACAAAAATTATGGTTATTCATTTATACAGTATATTCGCGTTTGCAGAAAAGCACTTTAGTCACATTTTAGGAAGAAAAAAGATGCTTACTTTTGCTAAATTGTGTTTATACAGAAGGAAATCGTAGCACATGAAGTTTTGAAAGAAATTAGATTTTTCCTCAATTTTACAGATTGATTTCCGCAACATTTTGACAATAGCAATATTTTGTCTTAGTTCTATCAGACTAGCTTTTCATGATGAAACTTGTGACCAAGTGACTTTCATCATACCGTTAATCTTACCGTAAACGTACAGCGTTTCGTTAAAGTAGTGTTACAGTGAGCGAAACGCGGAATAAAACTGAGGTTTTCTATTTCCTTTTGCAGGATGGCTGGGGGCAATGTCGACAGGGGTGGCTCTCCTCGTGTCACCGGTAACAATAGCATTTTGCAGAAGAAAAAGTACTAGAGTGACAGCAGTACTTGGCGGTCTGGTAACAGCCTTGGGCTGCCTTTTCACATCCTTCGCTTCACAATTTCACCAACTTTTCTTCAGCTACGGTACAGTCGTTGGTAAGTAGAAAAAAAAGACAGTTGCACATTGAATTCGCAAGTTAGAAATCATTTCTCTTCGCCAAACACATTTCTGATTCGCTTCATTCGAGGATCCTCGACCATGATGGGATCGATAGAGTACCCTGCTTCCACTTTTCGGGGTCTTGATAATTTCCCATTTCAGTCACTTATCCCCGCACAATCCTAATCTTCCATTTGTCTCGCCAGCTCCGAGAGTCGAGGCACTTTAGCCAATTAGGTTCGGAGCTTCCGTTCACACCAGAGCCGAGTTAATATCGTCCAGTGGTATCGCGAGGGGTCCCTCAGTATCGTGGAGCCATCCTCCCTCCCGTCTAATAAATCAATCAATCTCTACACATTTTTTTCCTGACCCTTTACTCACTACCACACCCTTTTTCATTTTTCACCCCGTCTCGACGACCCTGAGAGCAACCGGAGGGATGATTGAGCTTAGAGTCGTCGAACACCCCGGGGTAATTGACCAGACACGTTCGGCACACTAATAATCTGCCGATATCGTATTTGCCGAGCTCTGCTAGTCGCGTATTTCATCCTATTTGCGGTTAGGACTATGAGCCTTGTGTATTGATAAAGGACCAGAGACGGATGTCGAGGGAAAACGTGATTCAGCCATTGGATCGAGTCTGTTTTCCAGAAATTAGAGGCAGTATAGGAGTCGATGAAAATGTGTAGCATGAAAAATCAAGGATCAGGAAAACGCTAGTGGAATTCTGACGTAGGATGAGAATGAGGTGATCTTTGAACCCCGGTTTTATTCTGATGTAAATGGTTCGCCCCCATCAATCCTTTTCCGTTGGGGCCGCGAGTCATCCTTGGCTGTATAACTTTTAGACAGCCTCGGAAAACTAGGAGCAATCTCGTATCGAGGATATTGAATGTGAAGGATTAGGTGTGTATCCGGAGTCGTAACATTCGCACACCGATAAATCGATTTCTACCAAATGGCCTGGTCAATTCGTACCCCAAAATCAATGATTTCTCATTAATTCCGACAGGCATCGGTGTCGGGATGACTAGAGACTGCAGCACTCTGATGGTGGCTCAGTACTTCAAGAGGAGGAGAGAATTCGTCGAGATATTCATAGTATCTGGCAGCGGTCTTGGCATCGCTGTCATGTCAGCGTTCATCAAGGGAGCCATCAGGTATGATCATGAGGCGAGACTGCCTCTTACAGGATTGAGAAGAGAAAAAAAAGACTGACAGAATACATTTTGGGATGTTAGAAAAATTGAGACTAACGACCACAGGGTGATTCATACCGCAGAGTTTCCTGAAGAAAAATCTCTTGGAATTACAAAAATTACTCTATTATTGCTTGTGATAATGGACTCAACAGCTGAAGCTGTAGAAATTATCACTCCTCCAGTTTTGGATATTTTTAGCTGAAATTTGGTTTGTATCCTCAATGGAAGAAAAAGCAAGTCATTCATGACGAATGGATCGTCTCTAATCTTTATTGCTGCCTTGATCTAGTACGTTTTCATTTTTGCACTGTGTAGAAGGTAGATGGACCCAGATAGGATTTATCTGACAAGAAATCAAGTTAATTCGAGTCATTAATGTCCAGGATCTTTCTAACGGCTGAATTCCGTCTAAATAATTGCTTCGATCTGTCCAGTGTCCGAGACCTGAGACATTTTTATCGGCTTCTCCACCTCCGAGTTATCCCATGTGGCTCTCTGGACTTCTCTCGGCTATTTTCTAAAAATCGAAATAACTTTCAGCAAAATTGGATGGCGACTAGGACTCCAGGCTGTTACCGGCGTCGTTTTTCTCACCTTCATCCTCGGCACCTTCTACAGAAGCGCTTCTCTCTATCATCCCCAAAGGAGGGCGATACTCCACCTGAAAAATCAGAAGCGTAAAATCAAGGATAAGAACAAGGTCGACGACAGACCCCCCTTCTTCGATTTCAGCACTCTGAAGAGCAAGACGGTCAGGATCCTTCTGGTCTCCACTGGGATATCTGCCTTTGGCATTAACACCCCAATATTTTATCTGGTAAGTCGTCGTAACTCAAAGGACTGAGAGGAAAGAACGTGAAGAGTTTGGATCAGCGATTTCCACATCATCATCAACGTTGATTCTGCTACATTTTATCATTCGTAATCAGGCTCATCAGGCGGAGGAAGAAGGACTTGGCGACACCGTTGTTCTTCTTCAGGCCTACTTAGGACTAGCTTGGACACTGGGATGCGTCGCTTTTGGACTTCTAGTCGTTCATCATAGTGTCGAGTGCAGGATAGCCAGACAGTATTTAACCCAGGCTGCGGTCTTCATGTGCGGACTATGCATACTCGCTCTCACCGCTGTGCACGGAAACTACCATGGATACGTCATGTTCACTTGGATCTATGGTAATTCTCTTTTTAGAACATAGAGAACATCAGAGAACATCAGATCACACACAGTATGATGCTTATTCTAGGGACTTTTATTCCTTAACTATTCTAATTTCCTGATGTGATCCAGGTATATTCTGCGGTGGCTACCACTACAGTCTGAAGATGTACACCTACGAGAGAGTTCGTGCGAGAAATTTTGCTCGAACATGGGGTTTCGTCCAGTGCTCTCAGGCAATACCGATAGCAATCGGTGTCCCGATATCAGGTGAGTTGGAAAAAGAGCGAGAAGATAAGAATCCGATCACGAATAGGAACTTGATTCCAGAATCATGAATCGATATCCAGTAATCCAGTCGCTCCCTTATCAATTTGCATTGGAGTCATTCAACGTCTAGTCGATTTTGGTGGACCGACCAATCGACATGATCGTGATTCATGGTCTCACGGTCCGCCGACCGGAAGGTCGAACCTCGTGGTGTGACGTTATCGATCATATTTTCAGGGTACATAAACGTCGGCTGCGGGGGAAAGGCGGGATACTACTTCAGCTCGACCTGCGTCCTGGTTGGCAGTTTTACACTATTCTTCATCGATCTTCACAGGCGAAGTTTGTCCAGGCACAAACACACCAGAGCAAATGGCACCAGACACCTCTGCGTTTCGGACAGTTGCCCGCAGAGGAGGAGACTCTCTTTCAGTCAGGAACCGGAACACGAGGGCGCTGCTGCTGGAGCTGCCGCGGCTGCTCTCATGCTGGGTGCAGAACTCGCTCCTGCACCAGGTAAAAAAGAAACGTTTCTAGTACCGATGATGCCACTCGCGGCGCTAGTGTCGCCAGTTGTACTGCCCCTGAACAGCTGGCAAATTCTGGCATATCTTTTTTATGTTTTTTCTCGAATTTTAGGGGACATTGCGGAAACTTTGGCAGCCGAGAAACCGGAATTGACGTGTATATCCGAGGAAGGAATAGCGGATATGGATTTGCCGGACAATTTGTTGGACGATCTAGATTACATAGGGGATTGTATAACCTCGTGCAACAAGGTCGAGAATTATTTGATGCTTTCCGAATTTGAGAATAATTTGATTGCGGAAATGCCGATAATCCTTGACCGGAAAGGGCGAAGATGGTCCCTCGCGAGGTCGAAGGGTCCGGCACCCGGAAGTCAGGGTGGTGCCAGCCAAGGACCGCCGGAAGAGGAGGACGTCAAACCAAAATGGCGACTGATGACCGCGCCGCCGAATAACCGAGTCATTACCGTCATAGACGAGGCTAGCACGTAATACCAGCTCTCTAATTTTATTTATAACAATTGAATGAATAAATTGATGAAAATTACAATAATTACACAGGGGGCAAAGATATTTTAAATCTAAACGCGATGACCGACTTTTTACATTTTGAAAAATAAAATAATTCTTTCATTTTGCGCTCGAAAATTCGAATTATCTGTATTATTTATGAAGAGGAACAATTTTGAATAGAAAAACAGATAAAAATGATTGTCAGAAAACTAAAAACTTCAATTTTTTTGAGATTCTTCTAGTTTCAAAATCGATCTACGCGTTTCGATTTCGACGAACGATTCAAAAATCATATTTTTTTTCGGGTCACTCTCGTATGCTTCTATTTATATTTATTAAAATATTGTTAATTTCAATAATCTATAATAAATTAATGAATTAGTCAATCTCGAAGACGCGAGTAGAGTTAGAATATATAATAAATCTAGTTGAAGATAAATTGATTATTCTACGCCAATTATTCACTGAAGTTTGAGACATTTGAAGAAAAAGAAAAATTGAAAAAAAATGATGATATACGAAAATATAGAATGCAGAAAAAAAAATTGTTAATAAAGAATCTATAATTTGTATTGAAGATAAAATTATTAGGTAAACGTTTAACCTTGTGAGGTTTTAGATATTTTATTGTTAATAATAATAATAATGATAATAATAATAATAATAATAGATATGCCGTGAGGATGACAAAGAAAGTCGATATATAAAATCGTACACCTTATATAATTGTCGACGAAAAGAATAAAAATAAAAATAAAAAAAAGCTCCATCACGTTTCAAGAGACTGGGAAAAATGAAATTTTTTGTGATTTGCTTAGGATACCTATGCCTATTATATATTATGTACACGTGTAACTTAAGAAAAGAATTAAAAAAAAAGAAGAGAGGAAAAAATAATAATAATAATAATGAAAATAGGATCTTAGGTATCTGCAAATATGTAATATTACGAGGTTTATACCTGTAGTAGTAGTTTCAAAGTTTCAATTTCGGACTAGTCTGATTAGATTAAGGTTAGCCTACTCGTGTGTACATCGTATATTCATTATCATTACGTTTTCAATCCTATGATAAAATTTATGGGTGGGTCGTCTCGATAATTGCAATTGCGAATTTTAATTGAAGCTTTTTTTTACTTACATTTTCTCAATTTTTTAGCCGAGAAACAATTAAAATGATCATGTCTTTTGATTCAATTTGTTCAAATAATAAATTGAAAATATTTACAAATAAAATTATTAATAATGATTACAAATATCCTAAAATAGTTGACGTCATAAATAGATAGAATTTTCGATATGTTGCATCGCCTCCGAATTTTTTTCTTTTTTTTAGTTTTTTTTTATTATAATACAAAATATTGCAAAAACTCAATAAATTTCTGCAAATTTAGGAGAGAACCACTCATAAATATTCTTTTTTTTTTGTAATCCTAATTAGTTTTGATAGTTAAATTAAATTATAAGATAAGTAAATTTTTATTTTCTTTTTTCTAATCGATACACATTGGATACGGTGTGTCTAATACGGATCAATACCTCGATAATATAAATTTAATTTTTTTTTTTTTCTAATAACAGCAATTTGAGTTTGAATATTATAATTTGATGAACATAAAAAATAATAGCAAATGATTAGGAATTAATGAATGACTGTATTATTTATAGAGTTCAAAAAAAAAAAAAATCGAGAATGGTTGCCTTCGGAATAACGGTGTTCCAGAACTAAATATATGAAACCTTGGTCATAGTTACGTCACGGGTCAAAGGATAAGATCGATGATGACTTCGAGGATCTGAAACAAATGGAAGAATTGAAAAAAAAAATTAAAAAATTATCTCTTATGATCATTTCTCAGTATTATAAATTCAGTCGAACCTCGCTTATATAACATTGTTACGGCACAGGCATTGAAAAGTCACTTTTTGACGCCTTTTTTCGTTCCGGCAAGTGGCACTTTATACCGCTAAGTCTTTATTCCGCAACTTTGATGCGCAGTTCGAAGTGCGCATGTCAAAGTTGCGGAATAAAGTCTTTATACCGCAGGTTATCCCCTCTCTACTACCTTTTACAGCAGCTCCTATACGCAGTTCGTGCGGAACTCAACTGGCGTCAAAGTGACTATTAAGGCCTTTTCCGTAAAAAATATTGTATGGGGCGCGCGCAGAAAGTAACTGTTCGGCAAGGTTATGTTTTTAGTACCCGCCGTTGCTTTACAAGGCTCGCCTTCGGCTCGCCAGGTAAAACCAACGGCTCGTACGAAGAACATAACCTTGCCGAATAAACAGTTACTTTCGGCGCATGCCACATAAATATCTATTATATGAAGTCGTATAGAAGCTCCTCTGTCCGTTTCACTTTTATTTCTTTTTCACTCGAGTTTGAAAATTCAACATCCTATATTGAACGAGAAAAAACTAAATAAATAGCTGTAAAATGAATCCAAAAACCAGAAAATAGTCTCGGCCGATTTTTTTGAAACACAAAATGTTCTACTCTGAATATTTTCACTCTGGAATTCAGTGATTTGAATCGTGTCGATTATGAAAAAAAAAGATTTTTGAGAAAAAAAAAGTATTTTTGAATTTCCAAAATCGATCAAGCTTTTTCATATTTCACTGTGCAAAAGAAAAATTACAAGATATCCGGAAATTTGATCGATTTTATTTTTTGATTTAATCGCGAAAAAACTTGAACAACTTTAATAAAACGGAAAACTAATTTTATTAGTTCATTGAATAAAAAAAAAAATCCTATACTTGGTTTTAGTAAATCTGAAATTTCAATCATGAGTATAACTTTTAATAATTGATTTTTTTTTGTTTTGAAAAGTAACGAAAATGATGAAAAATAAAAAAAAAAAATAATAATAATAATATAATTATTATACTATTGTAATGAAAATGTTAAGTAGAGAAGCAGGGCCGTGGAACCAAGGAACCAAAATCTAGTGGCCCGCATATACGTGAATTAACCGTAGACCGATGTGGCATTTACCATGATAAGACAAATAATTCAGAAAATAAAGTACATTAATAAATGATTATAGAAAGAAAAGAAAAAAAAAGAAAAAAAAAAAGGTTTGATAAGTAGATAATTGAGAAAAGCGATAAAACGAGTTAATTGTTCAACTGCAGGCTACGGAAATTATCCTAATTATTATAATAAATTACTGTCTAAAATAATTAACTAAGATTTTTGAGTATTTTATTTACTTAAATATACTATTTTTTTTCTTTTTTTTTTTTTTTTTTTCTTGATTAATTAAATTTTTTTTTCTTTTTTTTTTTTTTTGTCCCTGTCTAACCGAACATTATTTAAATTCGTAGAGTTTAGCGAAGGTTTTCTGAAGTCTGCAGTATTTTAATATATTTAAATAACAATTAATATTGATAACATATATATATATTATATAATAAGACACGTATCTATTTATTTATTGAAGTATTTTAGAAATGTGTATATATTATACAGATTAGATATATTATCAGGATTATAATTAAACGAAAATAACCTAAAATTCAATAAATAAAATGAATAAATAAATGAACTCGTCAGCCATTGTAAAGTTCGGCGGTACAACTATCCACCTTTAAATTAACAAAAACAAATTTCATCTGATAATTATCAGGATTCAACAAATTGCATCGAAAGAGAAAAGTTATTTTTTAATTGATTAAAAAACTGGAGTGAATACAGAAGAAAAAAAGTACGAAATAGGTGTTTACATTATTTATATTATACATATATATATATATATATATATAAAGAAGAGTCACTGAACAATTAAAAGGAAAAAAAAAACAAATATTACGAAAACGTCCAAAATTTAATGAATCGAATTGATAAATAAATGATAGATAAAATAGATAATTAAATTAGCTAAAAAAAAGTAAATAGCGTTCAAAACAAAGTGCAAATTCTAATCGCGTACACGATTTTCTTTAATCAAGGTTAGTACGCAGAGTACGAATAAACTGACTTTTAACGCCGAGGAGTTGGAAAAAACTTTATTCGCACTCTGCACATGCGCGGTCGCAGAGTCATTCAACCGTCGGTAAAACAGCTGCTTCAAGTACCGACGACAGGTTAGAAAAAAGCTTGAAACACGCTCGCGTTGTGTGAAAGAAATTAATATTTTATGTAAAGAGATACAATTAAACATGATATTATTGTGATAATTCCTGCACTAGAAAAAAAAACACAAAATAAAACAAATTTATTCAGTTATCAATTGCTAAGATCGAAAAAAATGACTTCACACAATAAATGAAACGACATTATTTATTATTATCAATTAACCACGAATCATCGATATTAAAAAAACGAATAAAAAAAACGCTCCGTATGTTATATTGTAATATTGTATCGTTGTTGATATAAAAACCATGACTTGAAACAATTTTCGATTTCTTTGTGTCTCTGCGATTCTCATTTATTATTCCACCAATTAATTAAGCCCATATCCGATCATTTAAAAAAAATTATATTATTATTATAGAGCTATAAAAGAAATACGGTACATCATAAATAATTTGAGAAAGAACAACAACCAACAACAAGAACAAAAAAACAGGTTATTACCAATTTCAAAAATTTTGCGAACCAAATCTTTTATTCGTTTTACCTAAAAGTTTTCCATTTTATTTTTCTTTTTTTCTCTCTGGTATCAAATTCTCAACAAGACGGTTATCATTCTCGAATTTATATTTTCTCGATGCAAGTAAATAGTGTCCCAGATAACGTCGTGGGTAACCATTGAACTTTCTTTAATTAACTCTACGTCATAGTTATGACATTATTATTATCATTATTATTATAGTGATAAAAATAGTATCTCATTCTCCTCAAATATGAGATACTCAGATAATAGCTAATATAGCCGAAGAAACTTTTGATAACATTTCAGAAGCTCGTTCTTGACGACTGTTGTACACCGATGCAGACTTATTTCTAGGAGAAGAATTCATCTTCTCTTATTTTTATTCATTATCTTCACAAAATTTTTGAACTATATTTGAATTAACTGAAGATAAGATCATATAATAATTTTTATTATAATTAAATAATTGAAGAAGAGTTTTTGTATTTTGTTTGATAATTTTGTAAATAGAAAAACTCTTTCAAAAGAGGGAGCGGCTGATTAAATTTACAGTTTCTCAGCGAGCTTTGATATATTTTATTGAGAGGTTCATAAAGAAAAAAAAAACAGCTGGAAAATTGAGTTTCTCAAAATTTCATTAAATTTCTGCTATTTATATACACAATAGCCACAACATCTTGAAAAATGTTGTTTGATTGACGAAAGAAAAAATGAAATAAAAACCGTGGACCTCGACCCGTACTTATTATTGAAATCAAAAACGATTAGGAATAATAATTAAACGAATGTTGATATCTGAAATCTCGAGACTCTTGTGATTGCGATTCCCTGGGAGCAAAAAGCAAACGTTTATATTTTCTAAATTCTTTATTTGAGGAAACGTATAAATGAAGAAGAAATAAATGGCCAATTTGGAAATCATTAATTGATAGCAAAGCGCGAATATTCGCTGACCAGATACATATACGATTCGAGATGGTCAGTCGATTAACTTGACCGAATCACCGAGCAATATATTGTCAACTGCTGGGTTAATAACACGAACGCAGTTTAATAAGTCTCTAAAGTTCCAAGCCTCCCGTTTTCATACACGTATATTAGATGCTTTAATTATTTTATCAAAGTGTTTGTAATCGGTGATTGCCTCGTTGTGTGACCTCCTCTACTACCATGTGTGGTCAGTAGAACGAGAACTCTGCCGCCGCAAGACGTACTGTGCTTTAAAATATGGAAATTAAATTATAACGCAAATTGACGATTGAACATCATCGATAAAAAAATTAAGAACAATATTCGAGTGAGTGAGAAGAAATTAAGGATAAAAAGAAGCCAGAACAAAAAAAAAGAAATTTATATTGATGAGATTAAAAATTGAGGAAAAAGACGAAAAAAATCTGCAAAATTGATCAGTGCCACGTATAGTGATAAAAAAACAAAAAAAAACAAGTTTGTTGGATATCCTAATTTTATCAATGTGTAACGGACTTAATCTTCGTTCGGTATTCGTACTCTGAACATCTTCGGCATGGCCTACGAATATTTACACGTGCTGCCATTGAGTCTGTTTATTCTCATACCAGTGACCTTCATGATAACGTGAGTATTGTCATAAGAAGCCACCGAAAATGGTTCCTGTATGAAGGGCAGTGATCCCTGCGGAGTAGCTACAAGACGAGCTTTTTTTTTTTTTTTTTTTAGAAAACATCTCGTGGAGTCAAAAGTGGGAAAAAAATTTTGAACCCCACGAAACGTCGTCTAAATTTTCTAGACGAAGAGAGATATGAAAAAAAAATTTAACAAGCAAATTTCGAAAACTTTAGGAGTTATATTCAATTTTTAAATTCCGATTTTGAGGTTGAACAAATTCATGCGAGCTTTTTCGATTCGGGCAGAATGAATGTATGAGTTTATTTTTTATTCGTTTTTTTTTTTTCTTTTTTTAGGAAACATGTGAAGCCAAAAGTGTAAAAAAATTCGAACCCCACGAAACGTCGTCTAGATTTTCGAGACAGAGCGAGATATGAGAAAACTGACAAAGTGCCTTCTTTGGGGCGACGAAATAAGCATGCGGACAAAATTTCATCCAGAAATGTTGAAAATTGTAGAAGTTATTCAAGTTTAAAATCTCAATTTTGAGGTTAAAAAGAGCTTCTTTGATTTCCCGCATTCAGTAAAAGGGCGCGAAAAACGAAAAATATTCACAACTGTATAGGAATACAGACAAAAAAGAAAACTAAACGAATTCATAACTCTTACAATTCTTAATATTTTTAGCTGAAATTTGTTGTGTAATCAGAAAAAAAAATTAATATTTCTCGTAGTTGATCCAACTTCCTAATCATTATTTCTACAGTAAGTCAATTGACTTTGTTCTTCGATTTTTTTCGATAAAAAAAAAAGAAAAAAAATTGAATCGATCAAAGTGTCTATAATTATATCGTATAAGTCACGTTTAAAAAATTCCTAACGTCATAAGTTTGATTGAATTCAATGGATCGAAACTATATTTCATATCGCTGTGTGTATTAGCTTGCATTTTTCTCTAATGAGTAATCGGGGTTGCAATGCAGTCTAACGAGCCGCTAATTTTTTAAACATTCGATAGGCTAAACGGCAGTGCCGTTTTATTATCGCGGGTTGTACAATAAGCCAGGAATTTAATGTTGCTACGGTGTCTTGTTCAACAATGGGTATCGCTTATAGTGTTATGGATTACGTTCGGTAAAATGATAAGCTTTTACAGCGTGGTAAAGCTGCAGGCATTGTGTCAATTAGCACGTCGATGGAATTCGATACCCCGGATATATCAGAGAAAAAAAATGTATAATCGAATTTCAGGATGCATTGAACCAAAAAAATTAGTAGGTTTTCGATTTTTCGCAAATTTAGTGAATATAGTTGAATTATTCACAAGACAAACGTCATTTTTTTATTTTTGACTCTATTCTCGATTTTGACCAATCAAATTATAGCTAATGATCTCAAAAGAAGGTATTTTGAAAATGTTTTCAAAATCTTTCAGTCTTCGATCTCGTCGAATTAGGAATTCTTGCATTTCGTTCTTCACCAAATTTGTGATTTTTGTGAGCACGCGAAAAATCATCGGACACGAATTATTTTACTTACTGATTATTTTCCCTGTTTCAACTATCAGGGTACTTTGAATATTGTACTCACAATATTGTGTATAATAATTGTTGTTATTGTGTATTTATTTGTGTATCAATATCGATTATGTTTCAGATACACGTTATCGGTGCAATTGAAGCACGTGGTCACATCTGGTATCCCTTACATATCAGAAACTGGAACTTTGTCACCGGAGTCTTGTATATTCGCACAATTACTTAACGTTGCGGCGGTTCTACGTAAGTGTGATAAATTAATAATTTTCTATAATTGGAAATGATGTACACGCATGTTTATAACCAAGGAGTTATCCGTACTGTGAAGAAAAATATTTGTTAATTTGCAAAACATTGAAAGTCTCGCTGAATTACTATGAGCATGTTCAAAAGAAAAACCACAATAAATTTATTTAATGTCCGTATATTTTGTGGTAGAATTAGAATTTTTTTTTTTTTTTCATTAACCTTGACAATAAATATTGAGTAGATTTACTGCTTATGGATGTTAATAAAATTTTGGATTAAAAAAATTTTACAACAACCATTTTTCACGACATTTTTTGGACTCCGAATGTTTTTAGTTATTTTCCCAACAAATTGTATCCGCCATTTTGAATTTTGCAAATTCGACTTCAGATTCGTGACCAGTGACCCGAAAAATCTTCGAGTACCAATTTTCATCATTATCTGAATGTATCAGATTTTATCTAACAATAAATCTGTTGATCCGTTCTCAAAATATCCTCCTATGTATTCCACGTTTCTAGAATTTTGTTATTTAAATAATTCGAAAAGTACTGAACCAATCAAAGCCAAAATCAAATCAGTTTTAAGATTGAGATAACGGCGTCGATTGATAATAAAATCATCGAAATCCGGTAACTTGTTCTCGAGATATGATGTAATAATTCATATAATGTGTTAAAACGGATATATCAAAAATCACATGATCAAAATAATAAATTTCAAATATCATTGTGATAATTTTCAGTCGGATGTTGCGTCTACATCAGGCATCGTCAGGTGGAGCAATGGCGTCTTGAGCGTGGTTCACATTTGGTAAATCGAAGGATAGTCCTGCTTGCAGCATGGAGTGGCATACTTTCCTGTTTCGGGCTTGATATTTTGGCCAATTTTCAATCAGCACACATTGTCACTGTGCACATGGCCGGTGCGATGACTTGCTTCACCGCTGGAACTCTATACTTTTGTCTTCAGGTGGGGGTATTTTTTAATCTTGCAAAACTGAAAATGGAATTTTCCTGACTTTTGTTCATGTTCTTCAATGGAAGAAAGCTCATTTTTTTCTCACTTGAATTTCAATTAAATTTTTAGATTAAATATCCATAAATAAAATTTCTCAGCAATTCGATGAATTTCCGTAAAATTACTATTTTATTCATACTTTTCTTTCATATTTAGTGTGTCATTTTCAGATACAATATCAATCAATACTAATCCAAATTTTTCTGAGCTTCCTAATCAGTGAGGCTTCTTATATCCTGACTCCTTCTTAATTTTTAATTTAATTTATTATTGTTTTCCCGAAAAATTCCAAATGACGATCATTGCTCGATTTTTCCAGACTTACTTGAGCCATAAAATGTCAAACACAGTAAGTGGCCCGACGGTTGTATGGTTGCGAGGAACGCTCTCAGCCCTGAGTATAATCCTAACGATTGTTACAATAATCACCGGCTACATGTCGATGTTGGAATTCAAAGGTGAGAGACGCAAATGCTAAGAGAGAAAGCTAGAGATACATGAACTCATGTGGAGATTGACCTTCAATCGGGGAAAACTAGCCAGGGCCCCGCTAGGACCCTCCCAGGAGCTTCACGCTCGCCCCGAATCGGATAAATAATGTAGAAATTGACTTCCAACCGGGGAAAACTAGCCAGGGCCCCGCTAAGACCCTCCCAGGAGCTTCACGCTCGCCCCAAATCGGATAAAATGTGGAAATTGAGTTCCAACCGGGGAAAACTAGCCAGGGACCTGCTAGGACCGTCCCAGGAACTTCGCGCTCGCCCCGAATCGGATAAAATATAGAAATTGACTTTCTATCGGGGAAAACTAGCCAGGGCCTCGCTAGGACCCTCCCAGAAACTTCACATTCGCCCCAAATCGGATAAAACGTGACGTTTCTGGGCCCCAGTAGGGCTCCAGATAGTTTTCCCCATTTCGAAGTCAATTTTTACATGGCTAGTTCTAATTCTCATGACATTAATGTCTTCCAGGTAAAAACTACATGACTTGGACTCAAGAAGACGGAGGCTGGGGATTGCATATAAGCAGCGCGATGGCAGAATGGATTCTCGCGGTTGTCTACTGCGTTTTTTTGCTTACTTTTGCTCCTGAATTCAGACTCATACACTTTGAAGCACCGGAGGTCAAGGTGAGCCCAAGATGAGTCGACAAAGTACCATTTTTTTAATTCTTTCACTCCACGTATGAAATTATATTTTCACCCGACTACGACAAAATGACCGTATTTCGCCCCTGAGACGTGGGTAGAAAGTCGTCAATTTTGTCGATTGCCGGGCAAAAAAGTAAATTGCCGGGCAAAAAAGTGGACTTTTTTGCCCGGCAATTTACTTTTCTGCCCGGTTAACCACTTCTCTTCCTTCTGGTCAAAAATTGACTACCGACTTTCCACTCGCGTTACAGCGACGGAATAAGGTCATTTTATCGAAGTCGGGTGAAAAATAGCATATGCCACACGGGAGGAGCGCAATTTTAACCTCGTCCTTGTGCTGCCCTCGCTGCACTCGCTTCGCTCGTGCCTCGGGCAGCAAACGTCGCACTCGGCGAAAATCGCGCTCTTTCCTCCCTTGTAGCATAATATACTATTCTCCAATAACAGCAACCACTTTTAATTCACATATTTTAAAGAATCTCCAAAATGATCACATTTTTGACCCATCGAAAACGAATGAATTTTTGATTGGGAAATAAGATTTTTCGTTACAAATTAATGGTATATAATTTATTTTATGTAGCATGCGCAGACAGTAACTGTTTATTCGGCAAGGTTATGTTTTTCGTACGAGCCGTTGGTCTTACCTAGCGAGCCGAAGGCGAGCCTTGTAAAGCAACGGCGAGTACTAAAAACATAACCTTGCCGAACAGTTACTTTCTGCGCGCGCCCCATACAATATTTTTTACGGAAAAGGCATTAATAGTCACTTTGACGCCGGTTGAGTTGCGCACGAACCGCGTATAGGAGCTGCTGTGAAAGGTAGTAGAAAGGGGGTAACCTGCGGTATAAAGGCTTTATTCCGCAACTTTGACATGCGCACTTCGAACTGCGCATCAAAGTTGCGGAATAAAGACTTTATACCGCAAGTTTGAACTTAGCGGTATAAAGTGCCACTTGCCGGAACGAAAACAGGAGTCAAAAAGTGACTTTTTAATGCCTGTGCCGTAAAAATATCTATAATGAGCTGAAAATGCAAGAGAAGAAAAGTTTGAATAATTTTAAATCTAATTTAAATTTCAGTTGATCTACTTGGACAGAGAGCAATGGGATTTGAAGCTTTCGGAAACGCCTGTAACCGTGGTGATCGATGTATGAAGGAAACAATCGCATATATCGTTTTTGTTAGGGTTCTAAATGAACCGTTGGGATCCGGGCTGAACTTTCTAGTGAAAATAATGATAACTGTCCGGTCGATAAGTAGAATATCATCGGATAAGTAGATTCTTACCATTCATTGAGTGAAAGACTGCAGTACTTACGTGATACGCGCTGTATAGTATTTACCGGCTGAGCCGTCTACGAGGGACCGTCATTATCTACAGTGAAAAAGGAGAAAACTGCAATCATATCGCGCAATTTAGTAATTGGATTTTTTTTTTTACTTTTAGTACTGCGCAGACAGACGCAGGAAAATTATTCACGCGCCTGAAAATAACAGTGTAAATCTCAAAAACGAAAATAATGGGGAAAAAAAACAAATAACAGAGAAAATAAAAACAGTGTACATCATCCTTTGATTATAATAACTGTGTGTGAATATTTGTTAGAAATTAGATTTAATAGAAAATAATAATTGTGTATATTTTTATGAATCTGATGTAAGAAAATAACGTCGAACTCGTTGAAGTATTTATTAATAAATATATAGAAGCGTTTTTTATGTCTTGGGTCAATAAAAACAACTTTGTTGACGTTTCCGCCCTGGAAAGGGCCCTCATTAATATTTTTTATTAATAAAGTTTGTTTATTTTATTAGTAAAGCTACTTTATCAATAAAGTTTGATGACAAGATCGAGGTGTGTAGGTGGATCACATTTTTTCTTTCTCTCTTCCTTCGCGATTCAAAAAAGTCAAAATTGTTTTCGATTCCCAAAATGAAACCAGGAATCTTTTTATTCCCTCAAAAGGAGCAGAAAAAGTGTTAAAAATAAATTCTATGGGGTGAAAAAATTCTCGTTCGGGTTTTAAATTACATTCAGAAAAATCAATCTTATTGATCTTATAATGCCTCAAGTTTTTCATCATTCAATTCCGCAACGCAAAATAGCCCCGAGAAAATAAAACGAAAGCTTCATATAACTGAAAATTAGAATTGTCTAAAAAAATATTATACGACCTTTTGACGTTGAAACTGCCAAAGAAGAATAAAGATAAAGTCCAGAAATATTAATTCGCTACTTTTTCTGGCACGTAATACGAAAATACAACACAATCAACGGATTCATGAGTCTTTCCGGAAATACACCGCCGTATTTTCGGTTGCCTGTAGTTAGGCGTAAATGATATTGCATGCTGTGAACAAAAACCTGTGCGATATGCATCCCGAGATACTAATTACGGATCATTATTATGAAATTATGAAATGTATAGTCACCACTTATCGCTATTACATTATTCATTCTGAATCTGGAAAAACTAAGAATGCACATTTGGGAATAATATCATAACCTTCATTTCATATTGAGGTGAAATGAAAGTCACGTGACCTCGATATGATTTACACTTGGAATTTTCAAACGCTATTTTCTCAGCCAAAAAACATTCGATTGATGTGAAATTGATATCAGTGACGTAGAAAAACTCAATGAATGGCCTGCCAATCGTGGATTTTCGAAAATCGAGACGTAATAACAGTTTTTTGACAATATTGTTCCGTAATCCAAGGAAGTGCTGCCTCTCTCGACGAGGGGCAGCACCTCCTCGGGTTACAGAACAATATTGTTACACAAAATTCTGATTATGTCTTTCGATATTCGAAAATCCACGGTTGGCAGGCCCTTCATTCAGTTTTTTTACGTCACTGATATCAATTTCACATCAATCGAATGTGTTTTGGCTGAGAAAATAGCGTTTGAAAATTCCAAGTGTAAATCATATTGAGGTCACGTGACTTTCATTTCGCCTTAATATCATAAATAAATTCCTCAATATTCATCAGCATCGTCCCATTGCTGCAGGTATGATGTGATAAATCTCATTATTCATATAAATTAGTGAAAATCTTTGTAATCTATTGTACAATAATCATATCAATTATTATTCGATTTTATTTTTAATTTTATTTTTTATTTTTATCCAACTTTCAACTGGATTAAATTAATTCGAATGTACGTTTAAAAAAATGGGCGATAATTGAAATGAAAAATAATTCAAAAGAACACAAGAAAAACAGATTGAGAAAAAAAGTGATACAATTGAAGTTATAAAGATAACATAATTTCGGCATTTTTAATTTCAATTCAATTCCAAAAAAGTTTACATTAAGTTTCGTAGCAGAAAGAAGCAAAAAATGTTTCGACTCCTGGCTACTTTTTTTCTCCATAGTTTTACATTTCATGACGGTAAAAGTGATAAACAAATTCAAAAGTTGGCGTTGGATCATTTTTTTTTTATTACTCAAAAACGAATCTCCTTCCCCCGATTCTCTCTCGTATTCGTTGAAATATTTCTAACAACTTTAATCATTAGTTTTCCAAAAATTCTCCTTCCGAAAAAAAAACTATCAATTTGAAAAAGGAAAAGATTTCGTCACATTTACATTTCCAAACACAGGATTTCATTCATCACTCAAAATCTTGCGGAAAAAAAATCAGTACTTTTCGAGAGAAAACGACTGGAGATATAATGATTCGCGAAAATCCTTTATTACCATATGTCGGTAAGACGCAAAATTCGAATTTCGCGTGCTGATATGAATTTGAATTGTAATATAATTTGATTATTCAACTGTTTTTTTTTTCATCCAACTGTTTTTGTTTTCAATTATTCCTAA
>JAFFZH010014958.1:0-18577 GCA_018420115.1 Euura saliciscinereae | reverse complement strand
CAGTCAATTTATTAATTTTTGTGCTCTTTAAAATCCAGTTAATTTATCGAATTGTGTTCACTTGAAAATCCAGTCAATTTATCAAATTTTGTGCGCTTCCAAATCCAGTCAATTTATTAATTTTTGTTCACTCTAAAATTCAGTCAATTTATCAATTTTCGTGCACTTCGAAATCCAGACATTTTTTAAGGATAATTTTGTAACGATTCAAGTGTCTTTTTTGAATAATCACATATTCGCGTGTTCACTTCGAGGGTAATTTATTTTTTTTTTTTTACTTTTCTTTTGAATAGAATAATGAGCGTCCGGAAAATAAAACATAAATAAAAATTCTGTATGATTCGATGAATTCTATCTCGATTTCCTCAGGTTTTATCAAATTTTATTGGAATTTGTGAAACAGTATCAAATAATATGTACGATTTCATGTGATTCATTTCAGTTCATATTTATTGTAATTTTTTTACATGAAATTTGGATACGAATTAATTTGATCAGATTTGACTAAATCGACACAGAATTTCACAAAGATAGTTAAAACTTCATCCAGTCTGATAGAATACAAAAACCATATTTTTTAAAGAATACAGAAAATAAATCGAATAAAAACTTGACAAAAATTAGAGTCGATCTTTTTGGAGTAGATTATTTAACTATCTGTATAATATTAATGTGTTCATATCAAGACAGTGAGAAACGAATCATATTTATATCATCATGACCATAGGCGTGCGGGGGGGGGGGGGGGGGGGGGGCGGCCGCCCCCCCTAATGCGGCCAACCCTTCTATGTTCGGAAATGAAAATCTGGGCAAAAATTCTGAATATGTCAATGCCGAAATGGGATACTCAAATAATTGGTTTTGTAATAAAAATATGGAGGGGGGGAGGGGGTATATATTTCCTGCCCCCCCTAATGAAAAATTCTGCGCACGCCTATGATCATGACGTCAGAAAAATGTGAGACAGATAATATGGTCGGGGATCCACCGCATGCAGTCATTGACGAATGAAAACGTGACTTTTTATTCGTTGTCCTTGACAATTTATACAGGGTTACACAAAGTTATAAAGGTTACGTTATACAGTGTGTGGCTATTCTCTTTCATTCTAAGAATTATATCGATATAATGAGGTCATATTCAGCTGACCGTGTGTCGGAACTTGGAAGAAGGATGTGGCTACGAATGCGATAGTCGACCTCCGATTAAGACCCGGTAGAAGGAGTAAAAATGACTTACTAAATATTCGTATGAATTGAAAACCGAAAAAAATTCAAGCAGTGTGAAGGATTTTCATCATAATGAATATTTCATTGGATTAGCGTGTTCAAAAATCAACAGAATGGACAAAAATTCATCATTTTAATTCATCAATTCATCAATTTATATTCCTACAATTATATAAAACCGTGAATTATTTTCGGGGTTCGACGGGGTTGACGTTTATTTTCAAAGAAAATTGGAATTCTGTGAGCAAAGACAAGTATTTAGTATCATATCGTAAACAGTCATTAGGTTCAAAAATATTGAATAATTATGTTCAAACGACACGAAACAGACGATAAAAAAACTGTTATAATCGCTTTGTTCCTAATGAGGCACTAATTGAACAATGAGACGGAAGAAGGTTGCCACTATACCTAAAAAAAAGCCGACTAAAAATTCTAGTGACACAATAATTGTTAGGTTGAAGTGACTCGAATTAGTTGATTTGATTCGACCTAATTTTCACACTGGATAATTCAGAATAATTTTTTCAATTTGACTCAATTGACTTGACTTCGATCAAACAGCCTATTTTTTTATTCTCAATAATAATTCTAATCCTAATTTGAGTCATTATCTGAAAATTTCGGTTCATTTCTCACATTGTCTGATAATTTGAATCAACCAATTGAATTGAACTTGAACTTCACACTGTTATTCAATTTTGTTTTCAAATTAACTTCATTCGCCTCAATTCAATTCGACCTCATTTATTGTTAATTCAAACTAATTCAGGATGATTCATGTGACCTCTGATCAATTCAATTGAAACTAATTCTCATTAGTTCATTCAATCAACAATCGATTCTCATTATTATAATTATTCTTGATTGATTCAGTTGATTTAAATTAATTGAGGTGAATTCAAATGATTTCGTGAACCCATCGATGAAAAGATTCTTGTTTCAGAGAAACCACTCAAAATTTTTGTTATTTTTGTGCCAATACTAACATTTTTTTTCACCCAAAATTGAAGTCACGAATTTCTGTGTCGTATTGAATTGAAAGAATATTTTGAATCGTGTGTCTTATTACTGGGTCAGATATTCTTCTGGGTTCTGAATTTCTTAGGATTTGAAAAACATTTGGAATAGTTTTTTCCTCAATAAAAAAAGCAATTCCATGAATATTCCGCCTCATCTTTGCGTCCTTGATAGTTTTATTTTCAAGTCGACACACATTAAAGTCGAGATAAATTATGACTAAAAACATTTCTCTGTACTCGAGCCAGTTGTGACTGGTGATCATAACTATTTCGAGGCATACTTATCAACAAACGTTTCTGATTAAGTTTCAGTTTGAACTTCTATCTAAAGAACGATAAGATATTCAACTATCTAATCTTCAAACGGCACCAACGTGCCTTAAAAAAAAAAATCATTTCACATTTGGCGTAAAGCAGAATGATTTAATTCGTTTTTTCAACTTTCTGTTTCTCTGTTTTTAGGTAATTGACGTTTTTTCGGCTCACTAATTAGGAATATGAAGTCTGATCAGTAAAATTTGAAACGGCGAGTACAATTCGCTGAGGAAAAAACCCCGAAAACATTTGAAATCTTATAAAAATTGGTGCTAGAAGAGTTTTTGAACCGCTGATCAAGAATCTGACGTCAATTTGCAAAATTCAAAATAGCTGGAAAACAAAATTATTAACGCGAATTAATGATTCTTCTTTTCTTTTGCTTTCGCCAAACGTTTCTCCCAAAAATATATTGTGCCAAATTTTTGGTTTCGGTTACGGTAGTTTCGCTCACTTTTTAGGACCATCCTGGTTTTTTCAAAATTTATCGAGCCACTATATAACATACTAATCTCCAGGTTCGAGGTCCTCAAGTTTCTATACGGTAACCGGTCAACGTCCTTGGCCAAACAATGTCAAGGTTCAAGCCATTCTGTTTTATAGCTCTGCCCGACGTCTTTTCTATTTCTAGTCCACTCAGAACGACCAGAAGTTGGTTGCACATGATTTATTGTATTTTTTTTTTTTGTTAAAAAAACTGAAAACGCTGTTTAAAAAAATGGTCTCTTTCAAAATCGGCTGCTTCGAGGTTAGATAATAATAATCGTGGAAGTACCCAACGGCTTGAAAAATAAAACCGGAAGAAGATCACGTGATAAATGATAAAACGTCATAGATTATGAGACCTTCATGCAAATATGCATCTTGCGGTTGTGACAATGTGACAAACGTGGGGATAATCAGATAATGAATCATCAGATATAAGTCAGATTATCAACTACACGACTTTTATCATATTCGCGATGACTTTTCACACCATTTCATACACTCAAATTGAATTGATGGAAATATATGTGATCAATTCAATAATTTCCTTGTCTCTTCTCCTTCTGCAGATGATTACTGACTCACAATTAATCAAGGCTTTGAGTTCGGATGGTGAGGTGAACACGATCATCCCAAGGTCTGCGTGAGCCTTTTCCTACCTGAGTTTATGATAATCAATGAGCACTGACCACGACTCGGACAGAGTAGATCGAGACTCGGTTGTGTGAGGAACGTCTCGATCGCCGAAGTCAATCGATCCGCAATCAATCCTCTCACCATGGAGATCGAAAAATCGGTTGGAAACCTTCACTACCTTCCAATATTCTTGTTCATCGCTATTCCTGTCACGTTCATATCAACGTGAGTATAATTTCAAACTATAATAATCATCAAAATTATCTTCATCTTCGTTTGAAATCTGATTCTTTTGAGTTTGAGAGAAAAAAGTTTCTGTACACGATTCAAAAAAAAATTGGATATCATGTTTGATCATGGGAATTGGCACGTTGAAATTGTGACAACTTCAATTCAAGGTAACAATTGTGTTGTAAAACCAAAGTGTAGTGTTCTCTTGACCAACATGTTGTCATCAGAATCTCTGCCATTCGCCTGTTCTTTATTCCCATTGAACGGTCTTGTGGTGGCTCCAGGGTTTCCTCAAGGTTCGTTAAATGGCCTCACTTCATATATAATCAGGTGAAACGTGTCAGAAGTTGATCTGATTCTTTAGACATGAATGAAGCACTTGTCATGGTCAACTATCTTCATCAGGGATTGGCGAGATTTTGCTAAAAATTCAGGTTCCAAGTGCATTAACATTGTAATGACATCAATTATGACTGAAGTGGTACACCGATGAGGTTTTTTTTCCTCATTTACACTGATTCTCTTAATTTTCTGAATCGTATGCCAAAAAATATCGAATCTTGATGACTTCGATTTCGCAGGTACATAATCGCGGTGATGTCGGGTCACGTGGAGGCAGGATTTCCGTATATTTCCGACACCGCAGCATCTTCACCGGAAAGTTGTATTTTCGCCCAAATAATAAACATGGCTGCAGCCCTGAGTGAGTACGAAATCGTGGGGACAAGATTGGAGCAAAAATCTCCCAAAAATGATGTTTGGTTGTTTTTGGTCCGGAAAACGATATTTCAAGACCGGCCAGTTTGTGTATAATCCGATATTACCATAATCCAATATAAATAAATAAAGTCGAATGCCTCAGCGGCCTTCAGACCGCGATGATCGCCGTCATCGAAGTCGAAATATTAATGAAGTGAATACTCCGAGCTTCCGCAGTGCTATACTGGCTAAAGAATTCAAATGAATAATTTTGACTACTGGACATCAATATTCTGAATAATACCACATGGTCAATCTCGTCCTAAACGAAAAGAGTGTTGCACCTTATGGGCGATGGGGAAAGTGACGTAACGAAAATGGCCTTCGTTGCAGTATAAATATTATAATTGACTATCGTACAACGATGACGTTTCTGTAATTGACGCAATACCGTGCGAGGTCTTTGAACCAACCGACCGTCACATAACGATTAGGAAGTACATAGTTGACGTCCGTTTCTAATTATCAATCGCTTTCTCGATGGGCAAAAGGTAACGAATTTTTAGACACCACGAAAAATATTGATCATTTTTTTTCTATATTATTTTCATACACACAAAATTTCGTTTCGAAATACTCAAAATTGTTGGAGTTGATAGTTTTTTTTTTCACTGTGAAGGCAAATAACTTCTGGAATTTTCAATATTTTTAAACGAAATTTGGTCAGTATGCTCAGTTCACTGTAACAAAAAAGATACTTTGGCGATTTTTTGATATCTTGTTTTTTGTCAGAATTGTCGAGGTTCAAATACTTTTCTCCCACCTCGGGGCATTATGTTATGTTTTTGGAAACTCTGAACAGCATTCAAAGAAAAACATCACTGAATCTGTACGACAACATGAAGATAATGATCACATTCCAAGATTCGATGTAATGATTTTGTCTTATTGATTACAAGATAAGCAATTATCTCAATCTTATTTTCTTGTTCGTTTTGTTCAACATCGCGAATAATATCACTTCGTTCGTTTTTTGTTACTCCAAAAAAAAAACCGTGAAAGAATTTCGAAAGTAAAATCCTTGCGAGTGTCTGGCAGTGGACTCCGTAGGTTAGCCTTGACATTTGCCTAGTCATTAAATACCGTCTAATATAATTATAGCGATGGAAAGAATTCCTGGCACTAATATTGCTCCATTTAATTACAGTGACTCTGGTTATCTACATCCGATTTTCTCAGACGAAAGAACTCTCGCGTTCTTATCAGCTGCATACTTCGCTGCCTAAATGGAACAGGGCTGGATTAATCCTCGGTCTTCTAACGTGTCTTGGACTATCGGTGGTCGCCAATTTTCAGGAGACAAATGTCCTAGTTGTTCATGCCCTGGGTGCCATCACCTGCTTCGGATGCGGCACTGCCTATTTCTGGGTTCAGGTAGCTAACAGAGTCCCAAATCACAATTTTCAAGAAGAACAAGCACAAATCAGGCTGGACTCTCGATGAGTGCTCGTTTTTCGAACCTTTCCGGTAACCCAATTCTTAAATTCCGATCAACGGTTGTTTGCAGTCAATGTTTGATCCATTTTGATAATTACTTTCAGGCCGTTTGTTCCTACTACGTTCATCCCCTTGGTTGTTCTCTGAGGACTGCACACGTTCGTTTTTGCCTCGCATTGGCAAACACTGTCTTCTTCGTCGTTGGCATCATCACAGCAGTTCTCGCAGCGAAACTTTATCACGGTCAGTATATGATATGATTCAACTTCAATGTATGATGAAAGAAAGAAACATTGTTGTCAGCGGGAATCCGACTTTGGCTTTGGTCCATGTTTTTTCGTTAACAACAACGTGACATGTGCTGTCCGATGAATTTCGAGCTGAGAAAATAGCTGATGGAGGCCATTCCTTCATGTTCCGCAAACACGATTATCTCGAAGTCACGACGTGATAGAATATTTCCGTTCACGAATTTGAGCCATAAATCAGTGCATTCTCTTATTCCCTGGAGGAGGCATGAGGCATAGACCTCCAGCGCTCACAGTAGTGAAAAAATGCACTTTTCAATGGTCTTCTGTGTGCCACCCTTAGTCAGTATAGTGGCGCGAAAATTTTTATAGATGTACTGCTATGTATGATTGCTCAGGTTCAAATATTTTCATTTTGATTCTGTTTGGTTGTTCTTATCAGGAACGGATCGTCTGCATTGGTTCAAGAAAGACGGTGGTTGGGAATTTCACGTTGCAAGTACGATTGTGGAATGGATGTGTGCCGGATGTTTCTGTCTTTACATCCTCACCTTCACCGACGAGTTTCGAGGCATTCAGCTCAAGCGTCCCAAGGTAATTTCATTCATTTAAACAATGGATTTTCATCGCGATATTTTAATATTGTGTGACGATGGTAACAATGGCCACGTCATCAACACGTGAGCCGTGAATTATAAGAAAAAAAAAACCACTATGTTTCAGAACGAAATCGAAAATAACAATTGATATTCAAATATAATTCTTCTCATTCTCTTTGAGAAGTAACTCGCTAATTTGTATACAGCAAGTGTGACATATATTGTAATATTTACCAGTGGGTACCGTAGAAATTACCATAGAGCTGTTAATTGGTCGCGTGTCCGATGATATGAGGTCATATGTGCCAACAACTGTGACGATCTAATTTTGAGTAGATACAAAAGGTCGTGAAATTTAGATTTTTCATCAATTTTTGTGCCAATAAAAGCATGAAAGGGTGCTCGAACTCGTTGTACACGACAAATTGGCCAAATGAAATGTCCAAACGCTCACTTTTCGAAACACTGTCAGCATATCTTGAAAGTATTTCATAAGTTCTTGACAATGCTCCGATTTTGGAGTGACAACAAGCTGACTGTTGCTCAAGATTCAGCTGAGAAGCGTATTGTCAGTCTTACATGCAATTCTGCTTTCTGCATGCAGCTTCCTCGATCATCGCTAGATAAGCCTCGAGAAAAATGCGTCAAGTCAATTCATATTATCAATGGGACAGTAATTGGTACTCATAAACCTTTTCGAATCAATACAAGCTATTGAATGTTGAGATGCTGAAGTGAAGTAAAATCTCTAAACGCTGATGGAAAAAACGTTTACAGTTCAACAGAATTGCGCGTTTGTCACTGTATGCGATGATACCTTCAAGCCACATAGTGTTCTTTTTTCTCCGACACATGTACGACCTCATAACATTAAACACACTATATTATCTACGATCTGAGCTTTCATACTCTATATTTTTGCGACTCGTCTAATGGCAAGTTTACTCAGTTGAACCAACAATGAATAATCCATGTATGTACATCGTCTGACAACAATAAAGATAAGCCAGCTGTGCTATTGGAGTTCAGGTGATACCTGCACTAAGAAATAAGGAATTCTGATCCAAATGAGAATTTCTCATTTTTTCCAGGTTGTATTCAAGCCGGGCCACATGAGGACCAGCAACGAGGTATTGAACGAGAGTCTGGAGGACGGATCCGCCAGTCTAAAAACTCCAGTGACGATCAGTTGATCTAGTCTTCCAAGGGACGAGGGTGGCTCAGTGACCCGCCTTCCACATTCTCCCGTCGATACTCCACGTCAAAGTTACAGAATCGACGACTACGATTTCCTGGACGACGCCATCGGGGTGACCGTCCACCAAGAGCCCTATTCGAGAATCGGAAGATCCCGGGTTCTATGTCCTGTCGAAATCCACGTGAAAGGAAGCTTCGACAATGCTGGAGCCTCCGGCGTCGATGGGTCCACCAAGAACCTCCTCGACCTGGACAGCGACGATGAGAACATACTCGGTAACCGGTATGTCTTCATCGGGGACGGAATCAGCTCCGACAACACGCCGGAGAGGGTCTCCTACCCGGACGCCAACAGCCATAGCAATTACAATCTGCTCACCGAAGACACCCACAGCTTCGAGTCGTTCCAGGTGGCTAACAGCCACCGGAATATCGGCAAATACGACGTCCACTCCGACACATCGGACTCGAGGAACATGGCCACCAACTCGAACAACGATGTGTCGTCGCACTCGATAGCAAACAGCCATGAGACCTACAGGATATTGACGTCCGACAGCAGCGGAAAGACTCCGGCAGACAACGAGAACGTGTCCCAGGAGAATCTGATACCCAGGGACGACTCTAGCTACGAAGTAGCCAACAGTCACAGCAACTATCAGATATTTTACAACAGCCAAACGCAGTACGAGAACCTTGGGGTCCGGAATCTTAACGGCTGCAGTCCGGCCAGAAGCGACTCCAGCAGAAGTTCAAGGTCGACCGAGGAGACGAGCACCACCTGCGACATCGAGGAGTGTCTGGTGCAGATCGAAGAGAGTCTGCTCAACATTGAACAGAATCTGCTGCATGTTCAGGACCTGGATATACCAGAGCTGAAGAATCTGCTCTACAAGAGTCCGAGCATCGAGAGGAGTCTGTTCGAGGTTCAGGACCTCCTTTGCACCGAGAACCTGGAGTCCGTCAAGAGAGGTCAGCTGTTTTCGTTCAATGTCGAAGACGGTGAGGACCTCCTGGACATCTCGCCGGACTCCGGTCGCGAGGGCACCTTCGCGAATGATGAGAATCTCCTGCAATTCAACGACGAAAAGCAGGGCGAGATGCTCTACGAGGACAAGAATGTCAACTTCATACCGAACAGCTTGGACCGGACTCCGACCAAGGGGGGTTTCAGGGGGGCTGAGAATATAAAGTCGTACTCGTTGGACGGTGGTGACTTGAACGCCGACGTGATCAACGACAATCTGGACAGTAAAATTGAAGAGAAAAAACTGTTGGACCGTAAGAAGTGCCACCACAGTAGAACAAACTCATTGGACGAAAATTCAATCTTCCAAAATACGGCTGACGTGGTCGCCCGGAGGAAAACCTCCCTCGAGAGTATGAGGGGGAAGGAATATCTCGATGGAAATTTCAAGGCAAAATCTGACGACACTTTGGACAATAAATCGTCGTTCGATGTGGACAGAATTAAGCCAGATTCGAGACGGTCAACGAGGGTGAAAAAATCCCGGGACAATCGACTGGCCGAAGTCGAGGCGAAAACGGATGAGTTCCGGAGAAAAATCGAGAGCATTATTTCGAGTCGTAAATCGATAATACCGAATTTGGAAACCATCAGGACCTCGACCGTAGAAAACTGCGCTGATAATATAAACAGAAAAAATTCTCAGGAAAAATCACCGAGGGTGAGGAAATCCTCTCTCCAAGACAAGGATCACTCGCCAAACGGCAGACAGTTCAAATCCAACAGCTTCGATAAACGGAAAAGAAAAAAAACTAGCAGGATGCAAAGCGCAGAAAATGCTGCTCTGGTACCGAGCAAACTCATATCTTTATCACTCTCACTTCTTCTCGCGGCTCTCCTTCAGGCTGTCAGATGCTTGACGGACCTGGTCGAAGACGCTTTTCGGTCTGTTAGCTATGACAGAAATGGACTTTTGGAATGATTTTTCTTCGAATTTTTGAAAATGCTCAACCATTGTTCTCAATGAAGTGAGAATTTTCAGAAAAAAACAAACTCTGAAACCAGGATCGAACCCAAAGTCTAGAAATCCTTGAATTTGTTTTTCATGAAGACATTCTAGAATTCTTAAAAGTCGTCGCGAATGTATGATAAAATTTGTACATAATTAATGATATAGTGTATTCAATTATGGGGGGATGCAACTGGAATCGCTTTCGGGGCTTAGATCTTGCTGGAACTGAATAGAATTTCAGCCATTCGATTGATTTTTTCTTTTATCTTATATATCGCGATTTCAGTTGTTTCCCACTTTGATATAATATCATTTGTGATACATAAAATTATGATAATCGACTAAAAAAAAGACATTTTTTAAGCTTTACATTATGGGTTCAACTTCACTTTAGCGAACTAATCAATCTTACGAGCTCGATAGCATTGGTAGATTTATTCTTTACGTCCTGCAATTGATTCTCAGGTTTCGTCGATATCAAAAATCGATTAAGATTATTTTTAATGATAATAATCTGAGAAATCGGGTTATGGTGCTTTCAAGTATGTTTAATCGGAGCCAGAATCATCAAGAATGTTCCTAAAGCACAGAGAAAAAATAGTTTCTTGATTTTTCAAGCCCAACTGCAAGTAAAAATCGTGTCAGTCAGACTCAAAAGTGATCATTCATTCCATACAAGAAAGTCCACTCAGTATTTGAGATTGAAAATCATGCCAGTGACGTCAGAGCATCGACAGTAATTTTTACTTGAAGTGAATATGATTTTGAATCAGATAGATAGCGAGCCTTTAATCAGTGATTGTAGACTAACTATTATCGATACACCAGAATATAAAAATTTAGTTTTATGTACCGGTTCTCATCAATCCAGGTGATCATTGATTAGTAAAAATTGTAACAGTCGATAGTATTTTAATAATCATCAGAGCTTTCGCATTGATCAATGATTATATCGCTTAATCGAGTCCAATTACGTAACGATACGCTTTTACCTACCAGTAAGTTAAGCTTTAGTTAATTTTTTCTCATGCTTCCATAGTATTTGACTAGTGGGTTAATTATTCAATTTTTTATTAAAAAGTTGAATCAACTGAAGTAGTTAATCATCTTTGTTTTTACCCGAGGTTATTAAAAAAGTTTAAAAGTCGTATCAACAACAATTCTAAAATTCAAAGTAAGTGCAAAAGTGCAAAGTCTAGGTAGACTGTACAAATACTAGTTAATACTTTCTTCCTTGAGGGGAAATGAAAGTCACGTGACCTCGATATGATTTACACTTGGAATTTTCAAACGCTATTTTCTCAGCCAAAACACATTCGATTGATGTGAAATTGATATCAGTGACGTAGAAAAACTGAATGAAGGGCCTGCCAATCGTGGATTTTCGAAAATCGAGACGTAATGACAGTTTTTCAACAATATTGTTCTGTAATCCAAGGAAGTGCTGCCTCTCTCCACGAGGGGCAGCACCTCCTTGGGTTACGGAACAATATTGTTACACAAAATTCTGATTATGTCTTTCGATATTCGAAAATCCACGATTGGCAGGCCGTTCATTAAGTTTTTCTACGTCACTGATATCAATTTCACATCAATCGAATGTGTTTTGGCTGAGAAAATAGCGTTTGAAAATTCCAAGTGTAAATCATATCGAGGTCACGTGACTTTCATTTCACCTTAAACAAAGTATAAATTTTCTAGAGCTTGCAGATGGTCCGGTGATTAAAACTCTTTGAATTGAAAGTTAAACTACAGAGTTTGCTATAATTATTCGTTATTCAATTACTTGTGCGACAAATAGTTTTCACACAAATAGTTTTCAGTTTTTAACTATGATCATTTGTCGAATATCGAAGACAAGAATAATGGCCTAAAAAGTACCTATATCTGATTAACCTTAAAACTTTCACATACTTGTTAATTATAATTAATTCGTCTCGATAAAAACAATATTCTGTCCAAATTTCAGTCTGATCTGTCTTCAATCCTGCCGACATAAGATTTGACAAACACAAACATACATTTTTGCAAAATTATTACAAATTTATACATCGTCTTTTTCCTGTTTTTTTTCAGTGGATTTTGTGGAACGTATGAATTATTAAATCAGTGACATAAAGTCCTTGATTAATAATTACTAATAAAATAATCAGAAATGATTTTTATGCGCTTAACTATTTCAAGATCTCTCGCTATAGATTGCCATAAATAAATTATATCATATAAGGTGTAACAAATGAATGCGTAAAATTGATCTTAGAGAAAAAAGAAATAAGAATAGAAATTTGTATTATTATAAATCTCGCACGTAAAATTAGATGGTTATTTGGATAATATTATAAAATTATAATGAATTAGTAGTATTTTTAACTGTGGATCGAATAATTTTCATTTTCACAAAAAACGATATTATACATATTATGCGAATTGAAAAATTTATCGCGCATTTAATTTTAATCTCAAAAATAATTGTAGTATTATTTTAAAAAGTGCCTAAAATACTATTATTATTATTATAATAATACTGCGTAAGGAATGCAAGTATAACGTGAATAATATGCCTGATTAAATATACCAAGTGGATACTTGAATCAATTGCATATCGTCTACTCCGAATCATTTCAACCCCTAAAACTTTATACATGTAGGTAAAAAATTTTGTGATACGATTTTATATTCCGAGGGAATGAAACAAACTTGAAGATTGACAACAGCAAAAAAGAAAGACCCTAGTGTGGAAAGTAGATCATTTGAAATCTGCGCATGCGCCAATTTTTCTTCTCTTTTCTTCCTACTATGCAAAAATAGGCTACTTCACATATAAAAATGTCTAAAAAAGAAGCATATTTCATACCAAAGAGGAAACTGTAATTGCTACCCCATTTTTTGTACCCATTTTATTCGATCTGGGAGTTTTTTTTTGTTTTTTTTCGTCCTTGACATCAAGGATTACTTTCCTGCGTACAAATAAATTCGTTTTTACCAACCCCTCCATTAATTATACGAACTGACAGTTCCAGTAGGAGCTGCCTATCGCAGTTATTCATACCCCATCCCCTCGTTCGTTTAAATTGAATCAGAATTTGAGCCAGCGACGATCAGATTATTGATCATTTATATTCCCTCGGTTACTCCCTAATTTTTATTCATTTTATTTTTCTCTCTTTTTCCGTCTGAACGATATAACTCGACTTTTTTTTCGCCTGGCCAAATTCACTTTCTTCTTGAGCCAAGGCGAATCGCTAAAATCTTAGTCCGTTGAACGAGGCCATTTGTTAAAAAGAGCGAACGCAATAAAGGGCCTCTTTTGTCCGGAGCTTGAGTGGAGATTTTACCTTCTCTTTTTTTTACCATTCCTTTGATAACGATTATCGTCCACATTACAGTCCATTTTCAAGCTCAATAGTCGCCCCTGGTCAACCCTCAGGTAAATTTTATAAAAACTAATCCGTTCGTCCCTCTTGTGACGGGGGATTTCGTATTAGGCCGGAGCATGCTGGAGTAAGGCTTTACCGACCGTACCCGGTTTTCACTTGTTTTCACTAATATCAAAGCCTACGCGTCACGAACGCGAAAAAGAATTAGTTAGCGGTATTCTATATTGAATTCCGAAGATTTATATTGCAAAACTTCTTTATTTCATGCACTAATAGAGAAATTCTATTGTATTCTGCATAAAATGATAAACGCCCAATATGGCCGCGACCACGAGTTGACATCGACAATTATCATTTTATGCAGAATACAATAGAATTTCTCTATTAGTGTATGAAATGAAGAAGTTTTGCAATATAAATCTTCGGAATTCAATATAGAATACCGCTAACTAATTCTTTTTCGCGTTCGTGACGCGTAGGCTTTGATATCAGTGAAAACAAGTGAAAACCGGGTACGGTCGGTAAAGAAGAGTAAAGAATGACTCCAGCATGCTCTTAGGGGATGAAACCGAGGAATCCTCAGAGATTCAAGAATAATGAAATTCAAAAAGTGATATACAAGAACCGTAAATAAAACGGGACGCTACGCGGCTCCGAACGATATTCGATATTTAATAACGGGGGTTGTGTACATAAAATGAAGAGGGGATGTCACATCCCCGGGATACTTTATGGCGAACAGACTCCATTACTGTCAATAATGGTACTTTATGCTCGGTTTCAAGCTGAAGTATCTTCGAATACACATTCTCATTTTTTTTCGGGGGGTAGTTGCTAGTCACACCCAGAAAAGGATTCTCCTTTCGAATGAGAATCGGATGAGAATCGTATCAAACCCTGACCCACGTGTATTTTCTAGGTTCGAATAACTTTTGATTCCAAACAGAACCGATTAGTTAGAAAAATTGGGCGTTTTAGCTTCGAAATCAAAACGAAGCCAAGTCTAAGCACTTCAGCGTTAAAATTTTACGTGAATTTAACGCCCTTGGCACCCTGCACGACCCTTTATTAGTCATTTAAGGGCGTCGCTATTTTCCTCGGTTTATTATCCCATTCATTTAAACTGTTTTGGGGGATTTTATGCCGGACGGAGGATTAGAGCCTAAAGCTTTCGCGTTTTCTCTACCCCTTCTCAAGTTTATCGTCCACGTTGACATAAAACAGACCCCACGAAAAAACCATATCTTTTCCGGCACAGGCATTGACACGATATTCTATTCCACCATGAACGGAAAGGTCGATTTCGCGGGCAGATCAGTGTTTACATTTTAGGTTATGTGACGTTCCGACCGAGCCGTACTGGTCGGTACGGCAGAGAAAACTGGGAAGAAAGACTTTCAGGGAAGAAAGACTTTGCGGGAGGAAAAACTGGTCTTTCTTACCGCATAGTCTCCCAGCGAAAAGAAAGAGTTCCCGGTCGGTAAATCCGCACTTCGCTCCTCCAAAATAGGTAGCGAAATTGGCCTTTCCGTTCATGTATGGAATAAAGTATATGATGCTACAAGGGAGGAAAAATCGCGTTCCTACCGTGTGGCATATAGGTACTTCTTTTTACCTGTCTTCGATAAAATGACCATATTCCACCGCTGCAACGCGGACGGAAAGTAGTCATCAATTTTCGAACAGAGGGAAGAAAAAGTGAATAAGCGGGCGAAAAAGTGAATTACCTGGTAATTTTTGCACGGCAATCTACTTTTTTGCCCGGATATTCACTTTTCTTCCCTCTGGTTCGAAATTGATGATTTTCGACCCGCGTTTCAGGGGTGAAATATGGTCATTTTATCGTAATCGGGTAAAAAGTCACTTTTTGACGCCTGTTTTCGATTCGAAAAGTGACACTTTACAGTCTTACTATGGAAGTCTTCAAACTGCAACATTGAAGCACAGTTAAAAGTTGCAAAATAATCGTGTGAAAATGAAAAATAGCGTGCTTCTGATCCTCAGAGTCATGATAACCACTTCGCTGTATGGTGCAGTGCAAAAAAAAAATAATGATAATAATTTGAAATTCTCGAAAAGAATTTTCTATACACGTTCGATCCCCGGGTCTTGTTTCAATGGGACATGGATTCAGGGCCGATTTACGAACCCTACTGGCGAATACCTACCCAGGGTGACGTGGACTTCCTGACCCAAAGGAGACGCATGGAGTCGTGTGATCATCTCCGATCTACTATCGGTCTATCGGAGCCATGGCAACCCTCGTCACCTCGTATCTCGAGGTTGATCTCTTTCCACTCTTGTCAAACACATGTTTGGCTACCATATGGGCATCTAGATGAGCGAAGTCAGTCTCTGATAGACTTCTATGTACAGGGCGAGTTATCTTCGGCTCCGAACGAGGGAGGGGCTTATTAGTATGGACGGCATATGCCGATATTGATAAGCCCCTCCCTCTTTCCTATGGCATTAGCAGTGATAAGCCCCCCCACATTCGGAACCGGAGATAACTCGCCCTGTATATGGGCTGATATTTTTCGTCATTTTTTTTTCTCGCACCCCTCATATTTCATCCCCTATCCAATTGACCCGGGTAAAAATGAGGGACGACCTCCTCCCGACACGAGAATCTTCGAAGATACAAATTCACAATCAGTATAGATTTTTCATTATTATAGAAGTGACCTGAAATATTAGTTTTAAAAAAAGATAGAAAACCTAATATTCAACAATTTTCTGGTGGCTTAAGCGTTTTTCAACAATAAATAGAATCCACCGAAGACTAAACAAAGGACGCATTTCCACTTTTTCAAGTTTTGAAAGTACTGACGGATATTTACGGGTTGAAACCGTCTCCGTACGTTGTGACACGTTAATGTCGAGGATATGAACCCTCACGCAAGTCGATCGGAAGGAATAAGCCCAGCCAAGATTGGAATTGCCTGGCAAGCTTCCTAGTGCAGTGAGGAGAGAAACTCCAAACACGCAATTTCCTATGCTGAGGTTTACGCAGAGCCTGAAGGCGACAGATTCATCAGCCACATACGATATGTCGATTCAAATAAACAATAATATGACAAATTGTGAAACTTACATCCTGATAATCAATCAATGTCATTCGAATATACTTTTACGTTTCATCATCAGCAGGGATACAAGTATTGGGGATTGTGAAACACAGTCGAGCCTGCCAATAAAATGAAAGGTAGGTATGTTCTGTTGCTTTTCTTTCCCCTTTTCTTCACTATGATGATCCTCTTTTTTCTTTTCTTGTCGTGGAGAAGAAACTTTTTAGAGTCAGAAATAATGAGGATATCAGCAAACAAACGTTTATATGAATTTTAAACATGCATTGACCATACGCCAGTTGCGAATTGCTTCTAATGAAGACACAATTCGAGTCAAAGCAATTCTGAAGTTTACATTTTGCTTGGAAGAATAGATTGCTGAAAAATATTGTCATATTCATTGGAGGAATTCGCGATTGAAGTTTTTTGCAATGACGCCAACAATAACATCAATCGCATGCTGCTGTCATTTGAATTCCCGCAAGCAATTGGTGATCAATTTTCATACAAAACGATTTTCATCAATACCAATGGTAATCGTACCAACTCATCCTCTTTGGCGTGGAACTGTTATCAGTGTTGCCTGAATCTAATCGTGACCTCCGTGATTAATTGCTCGTACTTTCTCATTTGAAAAGCAGTTTACAAAATTGCTTCGAATTTTCCATGCTCTGTATCATCAAGTCCGAGTCTTCGCCGCACTTTGATGCAAATCCCATGAGACACAAAATTTTGAAGATAATTTATCCTACGCGTCATGAAAGAAACCTCATTGGGTATGAAAAAGGAAACCGAATTGAGAAACATCCGACGATAAAATGGAGTATCAATTTACGATTTACCAATGACCCTGACGACTTTGTAATTTTGTAACCGGTAAAAAACAATCACCTTAATCGTGTGGCGTGAAGTTTGAACAGTTGTCAAAAGCGGTGGAAACGACGAGTTCCGCGGCAATCGAATCGAGCATTATGTATCTGGGTCCCTGACTCGTACACCTTCCTCGTGCAAATATGACCTCTCGTAAGCCTTGTGATTACGCAGATGCAGAAATTTGCTGGTATTACATGACTAACAAATAAAAGGCTGATCAACAGTGTGTCGAAGTCAAGTTCTTGCGGTGAGCCTGAAAAAACTACTCTACAATCGAGAAGGAATTCTGACGGAAGGGAGTGACTTCTGAGAGGTTTGACTTAGATCCCATAAATATCAACTTTGGCGATACTATTTATCAAACGGAAACGTGGTTTTGATTGATTTCAGCAAGGATGTCGAACACCGACAACTGCAGCGAGGCAGTGCTTGGCCCAAGTCTGGCCGAAACTTGCAGTGCATCAACGTTCCTCGCTTTCGCGACGATTCTGAATTAGTTGTTTCGATCAAACAACGAAATATCTGGGTTGTGCGATCGCGTCCAGTCCGTGGATCCAGATGACGAATACGACTTTGTCGTCGTCGGCGGTGAGTCTGGTGCCAATTTGGGGTAGGATTGCAACGAACCTAACGACCCCCGAAAATCCAGACATCCTGACCGGGTTCATAGGATACACGACAACCTGTGCACCCGCTGTAGCCACCCTCAAAAGCTCCGCGAAGAGGACGATAACGTTGACTGTGACAAACCTTCAGCCAAAGAGCAGAGGTGCGTTTGATGCGGCAATATCGAAACTATCTTCTGAATATCGCATCTTCTGTTCCAGGGAGAGTCAGTCTAGCCTCGAAGGATCCTTTCGAATATCCAGTGATCTGGGTAAACTATCTGAGCGACCCTATAGACGTCGAACGTCTGATACAAGGAATAGAACTAGGCATGTCATTGGCCGATACTGAGGCCTTGAGAGCCTGGAACTTGACCTCCACCACGACACCTCTTGCTGCTTGTTCGAACCACACTTTCGCTAGCAGGGAGTACTGGACTTGTGCGATTCGGCAGAGTGCCTTCAGCGGTTACCACGTCGCTGGTACCTGCAAGATGGGAAACAGCTCCGACTCAA
>JAFFZH010014957.1:24030-49620 GCA_018420115.1 Euura saliciscinereae | reverse complement strand
AAAATAAAAAACAACGTAAAGGCAAAACGTCGTAAGCGCCATTTTTTTTCATGATTTTGATGATTTTTCCAAACAGTTGTGAAAACTCGTGAAAGGCAAAGATAAATTGAAAGACCGACCATTTAAAAAAAATCGATAAAAAATAATGGTGGTTAAAAGCAGAAGGCCGTATCCACCATTCTTTTTTCTTCCAGTGTTCATGATTTTTCCAAATAGTTGTAAAAACTCGTAAAACGCGAAGATAAATTGAAAGAACGACCATTTAAAAAAATCCGATAAAAAATATTGGTAGTTGAAAGCAGAAGGTCGCCCAACTTACGACCTTTTGCACTCACATTTTTCGATCTCGTATGTCATTAGACACGCGATATTTCGTGACACAACACTTCAAAAATTGATTGCTTTCGATATACGTCCAGTTGGAATTGAAATCAATAATTCAAACATTCTCAGATTGAATATTGTATCCTTGTTGTATCGAGAATATTTTACTCCTTGATGCAAAAATATTTCTACGTTTATCTACAGAACAGGTTTTTTTTCACCTGTTGATGATGTGTGTGAATAATTGCAATGCTGACGTGGAAGCTATCGAACCACTTGACTCTCAATTATTTTTTTTTTACGTTATACTCACTTATATGTATGTATTTTCTAGCGTACCCGATTGAAATAAGTATAAGTGAGGTTTCATTGTATTGGAAAATAGAACGTTCGAGCATGTGCTATTGGCCTGTTAACTTACCGCTGGCAACACCGACGCACACCAATGAGGCGACAAGAAGACAGACGATCTTGTTCATGTTGATGGTAGCCACTTAATTCGTTAGAAATAGGTTTCTGGTTGGAATTCGTCCGATCCGTCGTATTTATACACAGCAGAGATCCCCTACCACGTCGATAACTTAACGTATGCGATGAACAAAACATCGGTAATGTATGTCGCGTGTCTAATGACATAAGGACGTAAGCGCCATTATACGATGTTTTGCTGTTTATAATGGCATAAAGTCCTATAATTTTTTTCACGCCAATCGCTCTGAAAACGTTCGAAACGTATTATATCAATTGAAATTACGAAATCGAAAAATGTAAGTGCAAAAGGTCCTAAGTTGGGCGGATACGACCTTCTGCTTTGAACTACCAATATTTTTTATCGAATTTTTTGAAATGGTCGTTCTTTCAATTTATCTTTGCGTTTTAAGAGTTTTTACAGCTATTTAAGAAAATCGTGAGATATAAAAGAAATCAAAATGGCGCTTATGACCTTCTGCTTTTAACTGCGTTTTCTTTTATCGAATTTTTCGAAACGACGTCGATTCCGATTTTTCTTTGCGTTTCACGAGTTTTTACAGCTATTTGGAAAAATCATGAAAAATTGAAAAAAATCAAAATGGCGCTTACGACCTTCTGCTTTTAACTACCAATATTTTTTATCGAATTTTTCTAAATGGTCGTTCTTTCAATTTATCTTTGCGTTTTACGAGTTTTTACAGCTATTTAAAAAAATCGTGAGAAATAAAAAAAAATCAAAATGGCGCTTATGACCTTCTACTTTTAACTACCAATATTTTTTATCGAATTTTTTTAAATGGTCGTTCTTTCAATTTATCTTTCCGTCTTACGAGTTTTTACAGCTATCTGAAAAAAAAATCATGAGAAATAAAAAAAATCAAAATTGCGCTTATGACCTTCTGGTTTTAACTACCAATATTTTTTATCGAATTTTTTTAAATGGTCGTTGTTGTTGTTCCTAGTTAAAATTTGGGGTGACCTGGCGCTCAGTCCGTGCAGACCATTGTGCCCGGGCCCTTAAGGGCACCCTAAGGAGTAGGGAAGGACGTGAGGTCGGCCAGCTTAGCGAACTGAAGCAGCCTGCCCACGGCCATCTCCTCTATTTTTTCATCGCCGGTGAATCGGTTCCTAGGGCCAGACTACGCGGGCCCAGGAGTCCGCCGCACCGCGCGATCAGGTGTAGGGGAGTCTCTTGCTCCTCCCCGCATCTCGTGCAAAGGGACCCTGCTCTGAGCCCCATGTGCACGAGGTGCGTGCCCGTGTACCAGTGACCGGTTATGAGTCCCGTAACAGTCCTCAAATCCGTCCTGCTCAGCTTTGTGAGCGTGGCACCCAGCTTGTGGGATGGCCCTCGAAAGAGGGCCCACGTGTGTGCCATGCCTGGTGTGTCGGTCCAGAGGTCGACGAAGCGACTCTCCGCCCGTTCCTTGGATAGGCCCTTATGAGCCCTGCTGTTATGCCCGTTAGGCAGTCCTCGTCGCATTCTCTGTGAGAGGCGCCTTCCCTGGCCAAGTTGTGCGCTAGCTCGTTGCCCCGGATGCCACTGTGTCCCGGCACCCAGAGCAGCTTGACGTGGTTCGCACGCGCTAGCCTTGTCAGAAGTTCGACGCAGTCCCGTACCAGCCCGGATCTTATGACGCAAGCGTCCAAGGAGCTGAGTGCGGGACGACGGTCGCTGCAGATGTAGATGTGCTTGTCTCTGTAGCCCCTTGCCAGGATGGACCTGGCGCAGGCCATTGTGGCAAACACCTTAGCCTGTAGGACTGTGGCCGTTCGCCGCAGGGCTAGCGAGGTGCTCTCCCTGGGTCCCTCGCGCCAAGTGCCGGCCCCAGTCCCAGTGTTCGTTTTGGAGCCAACTGAGTCCTTGTGGCGAGAGAATCCTGTTCCGGTCTGCATCCCAGGATTCCCTGTCGGGGTGTGCCACCTTGAAATTGCGGCCGAATAGATATCTGTTGGGACACCGGTCCCCCCTTGGGCTAGGGTTGCCTGAGGCACCCCCACCTCCCGGAGTAAAACCGTGTGACCCCCGCCCGTTCTTCTTCAGAGTCCTAGGTATACCATAGGCGTAGTGCCGCCCTCCAGGCCTCCTCTAATATCGTGATATGCGGTGGCGGTAGGTTAAGCAGGGCTCCCATGGCGAGTCCGGGTGTGGTTCTGAGAGCCCCGGTTATGCCTAGCAGCGCCATCCTGTAAATCCGGTCGTAGGTATGTCCTCCGGAGCGTGACCTTGCCCATAGCAGGCCACCACACTAGGGAGGCGTATGATAGTTGGGGTAGCATGATGGCTGTGAACCATCTTTGGTTGTAGTCCCCAGGTCTGGCCCACCATCCTTCTACAAGCCCAGTAACTAGTAAGTGGCCGTGGCCTTCTGTGCCTGCTTGTTGATGTGGGCCTTCCACGTTAGTTTGGTGTCCAGGGTGACTCCTAGGTAGCGCACCTCTGTACATAGAGCCAGCCTCGATCCGAAGATTTCCACCCGCTCCAACGCGAGGTTGTGTTTCTTGGTGAGGAGCACCATTTCGGTTTTGCTGGGATTGATTCCGTTGTTATATTACCGTAACAGTACCGTTACTTCCGGGAGATTATCTGATTGTGCTTCTACAAAACCGATATTCATTTTGAATCACAATATGTAGTACGTGTGGAGCAAAAAATCTAACAAGCTAATACATTTCTTATGGGGCTCGTTCGAATCTACCCAATTATGACGTCACGCGACAGGGCGCCCAATCACAGCGCGTTCTTTCCCGCTGGAAATTTCTTCATATTTAACATTTGGGTCTGTTACCCGAAAGTATTGCTTTCGGGTAACAGACCCAATTGGATGCTGCAATTTTCTTTCATGTCATACAATCTTCACGAAACAATCAAAATCTGATTTTTTTTTTTTTTTTGAACGACCCTATTTCCCCAGTGTGATCGCCACTTTTGGCCACTGCGAGCGCAAGCGTCGAAACTCGCTGCCGTTCAAGGTTACGCACATAGCGAATAGGGAAGTGTCATTTTTGTAGTCCAAATCGACATTTATGCGCGGGAGATTCAAATAGTGTTCAACTCGGAACGATTGTAAGAGAATTTTACTCCATAACTGGACAATTAAGCAATTAACTGAATAAAAAAACTGTTCTGCCGCAATTTTCAGGTTCAGCCGCTTTACATATCAGATATTTTTCCATATTTTAGTAAACAAATGACGTCAGGGTCTGAACGGACTACAAAGATGGCGGCTGTTTCACAGGTTCTGGTCTAAGGTATCTAATGTAGATGGCGGCACTATACAGTACTTTTTCTATACATTCGTCCAATCGCTTCAATCGTTCACATTTCATAAACAAAAGACGATCACCAGGGATCGTTCTGAAATTCTGAACAGACGGTTCGTACCGTATTTCGACAGATATCTCGCTCCCTGTTGATCCTAGGCGAATAATCAACTGAAACAATTTTGGAGATAATGAAATTTCCCACAAAAAAGATTCAGAACAATTTTTGCTTAGAATGGACCGTTTGGAAGATACAGAGGCTTGAAATCAATCATTTGTGACGGTTATAACGTTTATTATACATACAGGGTGACTTGAGAATGATGATACAGTCTGAAGTTGATTAGCATCAAGACACAATTTTTGAGCGTCTAAAAGCTCATTTTTGGATTCTAGCCAACTTCAGACTGTATCGATCTTCGCTAAGAATTCAACCTGTATGTTAAATTACATTCTATGTAAATTGTAAGATGAAAATTGAATAACTAATAATAATGGATGAAACAAAAAGGAAATATTGTGGGTATATCTTCTCGAATATATTTATTAATTCATTTCAATACAAAATTATGACAAGAAGTCAAGAATATCATAAATAATAATAATAATATATTATTAATTAAAAAATAAGATAGAAATGGTATTATTATTATTATAATATTTGTTTATCTGATACAATATTTTTCAGTTTTCGTGGCCGTCCGTGTAAATTCGCAAAGTTCTAAAAACAATTATACCTATATAAAAATATTAAATTTGAATCGCATCCGTGTGTCTCGAGCCAGCGACACTAGCGCCGATCTAGCGGCGGTCGTCTAAGCTCACGGCTCACTGTTCAACCCCACACACACACACACACAGGGAAGATATAAAGAAGTGAAGTAACGCCATACCATACCGCTTCGCGACGCGCGAGTAGAGTACACATAGAGAGACGCGAGAGCTCAAAGCTCGACAGTCGACACAGTACGGCGAGCGTTGATCAGCTCTATTTCCCTAAGACTCGTGCGACTCGCGATTGATTTGTGATACATTACAGTGAATACGGAGATATGAGATAACGACGATCTCTGTCTATCATTGTTTCGTTAATTGATTATTCTATCCCGGATTTGAGGCCTATTCTTTTATACACTTGAAGCGTAAGTATGATTAATCAACGTTCTTATTAGAGAATATATCTAAGAATAATATTTCGTAATTCACCTTCTTTTTTCTCGCTATTCAATTATGACGAATTGATTGGTCGTTCAGTTAATTGCGTCTAGGAATTATATTGGTAGATATTAATTAGATAATAATTCGTCATTGAGACGACTCTTGCCGCTGGTAATTTCTCAGAAAATTTTCGGTACACATCGTGTGTTCCGACGTCAGAAGAGGACGTAACAAAGACTGTGAATCCCCCGCATCGACGTACGTTAGTCATCGTCATTCGGACCTCACATTATTTTATCAATGGGTCAATTTAGCCTCAATAAAAATCACGCTTATCGATCGATTAAAATTTCGCAATTTGATTCTACAGGTTAGACTCACGTCAGACAAATTCCTTCATGAAAACAAGCAAACATCGATGGTTGCTCACCTCTTGAATATACATAGTTTAAAAAATACTCATCTTGTTTATTAATTCACCTCACCGTTCCTCAAATTTATCACCTACAACGAATCGTATCTGTTTGTTGTTTTTGAGTCACTCAGGAATTCCTGTTCGATTAATAATCTGGTAAAACCAACGGTAATCAGAATCCCAAGAGGCATATAGACCCAGAGTAAATTAGCATGTAGAAATTATGAGTAACAAGGTATTTGTTCCCAGACTGATAACTGAATTGCGCACGAGGAATGCTCGTTGCGCAATTGTAGAAATTAAGTCCCAGATACACCACGTTAATTTATATCCTGGACTTAGACTCTTTGTCTGGTTGATTCGGGGCAATAAACCGATGATAAGGGGTCGCAGGAGCTCCAGCATTCTTATCAACACACTCTCGACAGTACACATTGAGAATTTGGTGGAAACGGGACAAGTTTAAGTGAGAGTACCTGCGATATAACATACGAGACTCCATAGTCAGACGGACTCTTACACGAGTTCCGCTAAACTTTCTATTTCCCACTCGCCATCGACCATGAATATTCATGCAATACCCAACACAGTTACCTCTCAGCGAATAGCTAATACACAATGACCATAATTTTATTGTACAAAAATTGACAGAGGTTCGATAATCGCTCTACAATGAGAACAACGGGGCTGGTAGCGAGTCACTTTTATCACTATTAGTCACTCCTTTCAATCGAAGTCACTTTTCTGGTCACAATTCAGTTTCGCACTGCCAAAATATCTTTTTTTTCTCAAGTCTGTTTGGTATAGTGCAAAAACAAATTCCCGCCTCTAGAGGTACCTCCAGTTAAGTGTCGACCTTTGCGGACGCAATATGCAAAATTGGGTAGCGTGCAATAATGTACAACAGTACACGCAGTTTTCGACTCAAATTCTCTCAAATTAGAATTACAACCCATTGCAACGACTGTTGATGTAGTTACTGAGTGATAATTGACTCTTCCCAGTCACTTTTTGGAGCAAAAACTCACTTTTCTCATGAAGCTGAAGCAATCAGCCAGACATTCTAGGCGTTTCCTGAGTAGAATGACAAAGCACAGATTCAATGTCTCTATTTTTCTAAAAGTAACAACTTTGCATAATATTTCACAAAAATTTGATACCCAGGCCTCACTGTCTAATTTTTTAAATTGAAATTTAGCACACTTGGCTGCTAGTTTCAGCTTCATACTTTTCTCACTTATTTTCGGCTCCTCTATCGCTACTAGCCCTGCGTCCAGGAGATAAGACTGAAAACAAGTCAACATCCACATTTATTCTATGACGCACGTAGTGGTTCGATTTCACACTATCAGCAACAAGCGATTTCAAACTAGATTGATAAGATTACGGGATATCACTGCAGTTACGTCTCCGAAAAGAGCGATAGCCACCGCTGAAAAAGCACATAATCACCTGGTCCGAACCACTTCCTGGTGGTCGGTATCTCTGCGATAGTGATAATAGAATCTGGAATAGTTAACGCAGATAGTTTATCAGCCGGAGAGAAGAAAGTCGAGTCCGCATTATATCAGTTTCCTGTTTCACTCACGTACAGATAATGGAGAAAGGTCATGATATGATGGAGGGCGGCAGTGGTAATCCCAGTATGGTACCGCCCACGGCTCCTCCTTCGTACGACGAGGCAATTGCCAACGCCGGGGCAGCGAGCAGGCCGTATCCTCTGCCCAACTCTTCCGCATACCCGTCACAGGCTGGGCCGATGCCGATGCCAATGCCGAACCCTTGTAAGAGAATCTTTCAGACTCGAGAAAGAGAGAGTGTCGGGAATTAAGAAAACCACTTGTTTCTAGATTGCCAGCCTTCGGCGGCGATGCCACAAGCGCAACCACAAGCTCACCAGTATCAGCCGGCGTCTCAGTACCCTCATGGACCGCATATGGCTCCGCACACTTACGCGCCGCCGCAAATACAGGTCATTCAGCAAGCTGTTACGTACGCGCTCGGTCCGAGCTCTATTAAAATGTCCTGTCCATCCTGCCGAGCTGATATCAAAACCACAACGGTATCGGATCATCAAGCCAGTGCGCATATCTGTTGCATAATCTTGTGCTTACTAGGGTGAGCCTCGTTACTTTCTTTACAATCCGTTTTATCGTCCAATTAGGTGAATGGTTGGGATCATTTACGCTGTGTGGTAATTCTTGGAAACTAGAAGGAGAGGGTTTGGAGACTGAAAAATACGAATAACGACATCCAAAGTCCGTGCATTAGAGAAATTCTCTAAACTGTATAATCTTGTTGTGCGGTTTGACTTCCTTGTAGAACGTGTGTCGATATGAAAAGAAGAAGATGAAATTAACGAGTCAATAATAATCTGACGATGAAAAGACCCCATAATTTCATTCCTACTTTTCTATCGTCATCGTTTATTCAAGGCTTATAACACACAGGATGTTTGCAGAGATTAGTTTATACGATTCTACATCTTCTCGGATGATTGCCGTTTTTCAAGGTCAAGAACCGCGCACCTTTCTGAAAGTAAAAGTTCGAAGAACCTTGTTCCTTTTTTTTTTTTGCGTGAATTGATGAAACTTCGAATTAAATTACATCCAAGAATTGTTTGATCAGAATTTTTTTTACCAATATTCCAGATGCTGTCTCTGCTCGTGTCTTCCGTACTGCATGAACGCGTTCATGAGCGTTCATCACTCGTGTCCGAACTGTAAGGCGTACATTGGAACCTGGAAAGGTTGAATTCCGCAATTGATACGAGATTGCGAAGTGAACTAATGATCCTACGCTCACTGATCTACGATTAGTTTGAGCGGAGGCAGTCGTAGACTGATATCGAAGCACACACACTACATTTACACGAAATTATAAACACTATACTTAACACTATTATTATACACGCATTCATAGATAACGATATAATTTTTATATAAATTATTCACTTCACGGAATTCCACCTCCACCGAATCATTCAGAAACTCAATTAGAATCGTCGTTCGGTTCATGAATTACAAACCAAACTTGAATTATCATAAAAATGGCTAAATTCCGATGAAGAATGTATTTAGTCGAGGTGGAATTCCTTTGATACAGTTAAATTAGGATTTAAATTAGATATACTAAGATTGAAAAAGGGTGGAATAAGTTTTACAGTCAGTTATCACATGTCTAATTATAAATAAAATACCACTTGACGTTGTATTCCTGATATAAAATCGTCGTATACAAGTAAATGAGTGATTGGCGATTTTACAACAGGAAGTAATAATTATAAAAATCGAGCATTGTTCCAGCTCGTCGAGCTTATTTATAAATATTTTTTTAACATATGTAAACGAACGGATTAAGGATGACGATACCGGTTCCAGTTTTTCATCCGGTCATTTCGCGCTGTGTGCTTCTAAATCGCACAAATTGTCGACAAATTTATTTCAAATATTTAGACGTACTTCTTTGATCTTGCCATATAGGACAAAAGCAAACTTTCTCAGTTGCACTTCTGCATTTGGAAATTTGAAGAACTGATGAGGATGAGCGTTTATACCGCACCGAATTATTTGCACGAGATGAGGCGAAATCGCGGATGTTAGCAAGTGCATTTATGAGGGCTGTGAAGATGAGACAAATCGAGAACCTGCGCGGTGTCGTTTTGTCAAAGAGAAAGAGAGAGAGAGAGAGAGAGAGAAAAAAATGCTAAGAATAAGTTTTGTATTTTTATATTAATCCTGATTCAGACTACTAGAATTTTATCTGAAAATGTCGATATTCTGAAAGAAAATATTAAAATTATGATGTACAAGTTTTGTTTTTTGAATCAACGTCGTCTTTAGAGCGAATTAAAATGCTTCCTGAATTCCTCACTTCCATTCTACCTCTTATTTTGTTACTTTTTCTACTATCTTATCAAATAAACGCAGGGTTTCTAGAATATAGCTTATGGACAGTATTCATAACAGAAAGTTTGGAGAAAATAATTAGCATAGTATATGAGGCATTCCATGCCAACTCGACCAATGATTTTCCCTCACCATTTTTGATTTATTTCATAATTTTTTCTATGGTTGCCCTCACTTTCAAAAACACTTTGAAATTTTTTCAGATTTTTCTAAATAGCCGTTCATTTTTTACGTATTTTCAAAACTCCATACAGATAGACATTTTTGAAAATTCTGAAAAAATTCTCAGAAATACTTTGTTACCACACCATCATTTTGGGACATATTAAAAAGTGGAACCAATTTTTCTTATATTTTAAAAAAAAAACCTATTTGATAATTATGGTCCTATCGGCTCCGAAAAGTTGTAGAGTACGAATTACTCGTATTTTTAGTAAAAACGGGTTATAAAAATAAACGAGGCGAAGGTTTCTGTTACATGACATTTTATTGAACAAATTATTATTATTAATTTGAATGCGATTATTAAATAAAATATCTTATAACAGAAACCTTCGCCTCGTTTATTTTTATAACCCGTTTTTACTAAAAATACGAGTAATTCGTACTCTACAACTTTTCGGAGCCGATAGGACCATAATAATTATCAAATAGGTTTTTTTTAAATATGCAGAAAAAAATATAAGAAAAATTGGTTCCACTTTTTAATATGTCCCAAAATGATGGTGTTGGAATAAAGTATTTTTGAGAATTTTTTCAGAATTTTCAAAAATGTCTATCTGTTTGGAGTTTTGAAAATACGTAAAAAATGAACGGCTATTTAGAAAAATCTGAAAAAATGTCAAAGTGTTTTTGAAAGTGAGGGCAACCATAGAAAAAATTATGAAACAAATCGAAAATGGTGAGGGAAAATCATTGGTCGAGTTGGCATGGAATGCCTCATATGTATATGCGTAGGTAGTTTTATTTGGTCATTTTTACTTTTATATTCTGAAAATAGACTGGAATACGTTTGCGTAGCCATAATCATTATCAATCAAATAATAATTCTGAACTAACGACTGAACCTTTGGGTACAGCGATCAGTAATACTTGTATGGAAAGAAATTATCTTATTGCTAAATTCTCACAAAAATATCCATCAGAAGTATGAGATTTATATGAAGCATTTAGTGTTTTCTAAAATCGTTCTTCGTATCTGAGTTCTAAAGTTTTGCTGAATATAATTTTTGCAAGTGATGAACTAATGAAATTGACAAAAATCTGTCAACCCGCATAGCCGAAGGCTTTGTTGTAGTCAGATTTGCAAAGCTAGTTGATAAGTCTGAAGTACATAATTAAAAACTCTTCTAAACAACAAATATAAAAAATTAAATTAAAAAATCTGAACAAAATTGTTGACACGTACATTTCTTTTTATAGTGAGACGGTCTAAAGTTGCCATTATATTATATCTTTAGAATCTAAATATACATGGTATTCATTGCATAGGAACTGAGTTCGTAAAATAAAGAATAAAAAACTGAAATCTAATTCTTATTCAAATTACCAAAGTCTATATGAAATTCTCTTTGTTAGTTTTTGTCTTATTCTGTTCTGTTAATTTTTGTTCACAAAAGGTAATAAATTCATAGAACAGGATTAAAAAAATTCACAATATTAAGAAACGAGGTTTTCGAAAAAGTATTTTTTATCGAAAGTATAATGAAGGCGAAAATAAAAATAGACCAATATGAATTATATATTTAACCGTAATCAACAAAAATCTAATAAAGAAATTGAAGAACATAAAGAAAAAACACTTGATTATAATATTTGAAGATTATATTTATAATAACAATAATAATAATTGTTAATGAGTTAATTGCGGCCAATATTGTATTCAAAATAAAATATCTATAATAACAAAGTGTTTGATGTGTATATAATACATTAAAAAAATTAACAAATTCCACTATCTATATATAATTAATGTAAATATACTGTATGAAATTGTAATCTGCAATCGTCTGAAGAATAAAAAAATATGTATATTTTTTTTTTTCTCTTATTCGCGGTCTAGAATATATCGATAATATATTATTTCATGTCCGCGGTGATGAATGAAAATCAATCAAAACAAAAATAAGAACATTTTATTTTTCGGAACACCTGCATGGCAAGTTCGAGTTCGCGCACTGTGGAGAGTGCGAGAGATAGCTGATTCCCTTACAGGCCGAGAGCAGTGCGGGAATCTACATTACCGCACTCCTAGCAGTGTGGGAATATACATTTTCCGCACGCCGTGCGTAAAGTTCGATTTTACGTGCGTTTGTGATGAAAAATTTTGTTCGATACATGTGCGAAAGTCGTTTTTCGACTCGTGAGATTGTCACCAGTGATTGTGACAATCCTCCCACTCGTCTCAAAACAAACCTTTCGCACTTGTATCAAAATATACTATTTCAAACTTCTTTTTCGTATTCGTTTCATATCGTTGATCTTTCATGTTTTTTTTTTCATGCGCTATGTGACTAAAATACCAACGTCATCATCACTCGTTTTTTGAATCTGATGATTCATATACGAGGAAAACAGAATTCAATCAATTCGAACGGCGTGTCTCGGTCGAATGAGGACCGGTTGGTTTTTTTTTTATCATTCAAGTATTCGATTGTTTTTTTTTTTTGTTTTTTTTTTTACAGTTGTTTCCGGTAAAATTGTGAAACAATTGTAATTTGAATTTTAAATTCTACCGGCGACAATAGCATAGTCTGCATTGTCAGATGCTCATCGCGATAGAGATACACATACGATAACACAATCGATAGTCGTGTTGTGACAAAGCTATACCTACATATGTATAGTTATAATACGTGTGGACGGTGGGATAAATACGTCGTATAGGACTCCGTGTAATATTTTAGGCGGAAAGAAAAAGGTTATGTCACATTGGCAACATGGCGGCTTACGAAAGCGCAGATTTTCAGAAAGTTTTAGAGTATAGAATATTCAAATGTTCTAGTTACTCGTCAACCTACGTACCTGAGTGAGTATCGGTGCTATTTAACCGTCGATAAATACGTTAATTAAAATCTGACATTTGGTAGAGACGAAGTTAACACGCCCCTGCGTTATCTTTCGTCTTCTTAACCTCAAAAATCTCGCTTCTGTCAAGGACGAGGCGACCAATTGAAACATATAAGCTTCCCTCGACCCCTTTGACACTGACGACCGAAACGATATAGAATTATTGGATTTATCAAGATTTTTACTATCTAGAAACATTCTCGTTGACAAACCGTCGGATCAATCGTCACGCTGGTCTTCGGACAACGACAATCATCCTCAGGTACGTTTATCAGAGTATCGTAATCGGTACATCGATCAGTACAGCGTTGCTCCTCGTTCCCTGCTCTTGATCAGCTTTCGGTTAGTCTGTGTCAAATTTATGACACCCAGACACCTGACTTCCGTCTTCCTAGCTGACGATGTGCTCCGATTTCACATTCATGCATGCATCTAGACTCTGTTTTGATATCGATGTGACACCGCAGGGGTGGTATAGATGCCACGATGCAGAATCTCATCTTGTTATCTGGGCACTGGCACAATTGCATGATTGGTACCGGGCGGGCTCAAAATTCCAAACGACTTTGTACCGACAGGCCATAATTCCGAATTCAAAAGTACCGAAAGACCATAATTCCGGATTCAAAAGTACCGAAAGACCATAATTCCAAATTGAAAGGTAACCGAAAAGCATAATTCCAAGTTCAAAAGTACCCCCGAAAGTACCGAAATGATGTTATGCACGTTTTTTTCGTGCAAAACTCTTATTTCGGTACTTTATATTCGGAATCATGCCATTCGGTACTTTTAAATTCGAAATTATGACCTTTCGGCACAAAATCGGTCGGAATTTTGAGCCCGCCCCATTGGTACGCACAGGGAAAGCTTGGAAAACCGGGAAAAGTCTGGGAAATTCGATAATAGAACTGGAATTTATCACTTGAAGCCGATTGAGCAAATTTTTTCTAGAATATGCTGTATATGCTGTATTTCATGTGTATCGATGATGATTTGAAAATGGATTTACTTTCGTTGAAGAACATTCGATGTTGAGCACTTTGTCAACTTTGTCAGTATTTATGGGGCGAAGAGGTGTTTAGCCACTGGAAAAATAACTGGAAAAATGTTATTTAGTGACTGGAAAACCTGGAAAAGTCAGAGAATCTTGTGATCCAAAAAGCGTACCAACCCTGAATTCTCTGCCTCCTGACTAGAAGATCTTTAATCACATGAGACGGCAATAAGATCCTTGTTTGCGATGCGAGTCAATAAGATCCTCAAGAATTTCAATAAGGAGCTGAAGCTAGCAGTCCAAAGTGCTAAATTCAATGAAAATGTGTGATAAGGGGCGACAGGATATAATTTTGTGAAATATTATGTGAACGAATACTTCCATGAACTAATAGACATGAATCTGTACTACATGATTTCATTCAGGAAAACTTTGAGATTTTAGGCTACTGATTATAGCCGCTAACTTCAGCTTTATATCTCACAGCCGTACGATGAGAATCTTATTCGTAGGGTCGACTGGGCTGGTAAACCGGGAATACTCAGGAATTTCTATTTTCGGGACAAGTCAGGGAATTCCACTGATCCACAGGGAAATTTGTCTCGTACTTGTTTTCTTGATAAATATTCGAATAATATATGGTATTATCAAGTACCCCGTATCCTAGCGTCGTCTCAAATTCTATAATTTCAAAAAGACAATCCTAACATGCACAGAATCACACTTGTTAAAATCTGAGTCTCGATTTTCTTGTATTTCGCGTACTAGAACATAACTTGACATTATTTGGAGATTATCGAACAAAGAAAGTGGAATAATGCATTTTTAGCAGAAAACGTTAGGGAAAAGGTCAGGGAATTTCATTTCAGTAAAATTGTCGCCACCATTTTATAGCCGATCCAAGTGAATAAGGATCCTCTTCTTAATGAAGCTGAAGCTATTTCTTCGAAGTTTTCCTGAATAAAATCACGCAGTACAGATTCATGTCTAGGTATAACTTTATCGAAGTATGCCTCTACATAATAATAATATTTTTGTAACACATGTGCGATTTCTGCGGTTTTTTTTACCTGTTAAGCGGGCGTAGAGTGACCTTTTTTGGCCGGCTCGAAAAAGCGGGCTACAATGAAATTCGACCGTGTGTGTACATACACAATACATGATGTATTTCCCTGTTGAAAAAATCTATAATATTTTATTCGTATCATATTCACTTTTTCCTGGTGAAAAAAGCAATCTAATTGTAACATAAGTATGAGGTGCCGTGTCAAAAAAAGGTCACTTTACGCCCACTTATAGGCACAAAAACACAGAAATCTATACATGCGTTACAAAAAATATGGTGTGCACTAAGGGATCAGTGGGCTTTTTTACCTCGTGTGGTTGCAGTACTCGTTTTTGGCTCGTACTGCAAATTCCACACTCGGTCTAAAAAAGCCCACTTTACGTCCTAGGTGCACAATATACTATTCACAAAACTCAAATTCTATGGCCTCATTGTCTCATTTTGATTGAATTCAGCACTTTTGCCTGCTAGCCTCAGCTTCATGTGTCTTTGGTATCTAGATCCAAGACAATGTGTCGTACAAAGGTAAACCCAGTCGACCGATCAAATATGTTTTAGGCATGTAGGGATATTTGGATACGCTAATCAAGTTTAACGTACAAACAGATGGAGTGTTTGGGAGAAATCACTATTTCAAGACGAATGTATCATTGGAAATGTTGTATGCAAATGTTACGGAATTATGCACCATGTCCTGCTCCTCTTCAAACTTGGAGTCCTGAAATCCCGAAATTATTCAAATCGAATCTCAACCTCGTGTCAATTTTTTTATGACTCATTAAAGTTCACCGCAATCACCTTCGGAGTCTTTGAGACCGAATAGCGGAAGTTTCAAGAGAAAATTGAGTCATTGATGGAGGAAGTGAGGAATCATGGTGCAAATTGTGGATAATCTGATGATAGACATTTGTTTTGTGTTCATAGTTTCTAATCCTGAAACTGCAACGTCAATCGATCGTGAAAACGATAACTTTTGGTAAATTTGAGAAAATGCACGTTTGCAATATAAAAAAATTCAAAGTATTCGGTGGACTTGAACCTGAGAATATGATGGAACTGTTGGAAAGGTGAGCTGAACTTTATCAAAATCCAATTATCTCACACAGTAAAAAATCTCACCTTTGAAACCGATAGAGTAAAATTCTATTATTTCAGTGGTTTGAAAAACGATTCAATGCCCGAATCGTTCGATTTGAAGCACGTGATCGGTAACGACGGTAATTACTTCCCGATTAAATACTTGAAAATCCTCCCCCTCCAATCGTGGGGTCCGAGTTTCAACTTCTCCATCTGGAACGTTCAGCTGGCAGGACTGGATGATCCAAAGCTTGTAAAAAGTAGCATCGAACGTTTCGATTCTGTAAATATTCCTATCATACTCTGTCTAAACTCTGTCCATCGTCGATCGATGCTGATGATCACATTTTTTCAGTACCGTCAAAAGGAGGTGATAAGACTGTGCATGAAGCATTTCCGCCGACTGGAACAGCCTGAGGTCGTCGAAACGCTCCAAAGAGTGACCGGCGTCAGCCTCGAGGACTCGAGCCTCTCTACGCTCTACGATATACTCGTCACCAGGGGCGATCACAGCCAGGCGGAGGTATTCATCAGCAACGCAGTCAGTAGTAAGTTCAATTTCAGCTCAATTCCCCCAAAGTTTCTAAAGACCCTGAATTTTAATCTTCACTTTCCAACAGTGGGACTCCTGGACGAGTACATAAACGCTCAATCGTACCGAGCGATATGGACGAAAGTGTTCTCCGAGGACCCTAAGCCCGGAATGCGAGGGGGTCATCAAATGGTTTTGGACCCGACGGCCGAGACGCTGTACCTGTTCGGAGGATGGGATGGAAATCAGGATCTAGCCGACCTCTGGACGTACAATATTTCCACGGACAAATGGCAGCTGATCTGCAAGGATACAGAGGCAGTGGTTAGTCATCGATGAGGATACTGTAGCTTTAGCGCCTAAGGACTAACGTAACACATATTTCAGGGTGGTCCTACCGCCCGGTCTTGTCACAAAATGTGTTTGGACCCAGAAAGGCGTCAGTTATTCACCATTGGACGATATTTAGACACTCAATATCGAACCGCTGAGAATCTAAAGAGCGATTTCTACGTCTATGATATCGAGTCCAACAAGTGGACCCAAATATCCGAGGACACGGGCGCCGTTGGTGGACCTCAGCTCATATTCGACCACCAGATGTCCATGGATATCGAGAAAAGAACCATTTACATATTCGGCGGTCGCGTTCTCGTCCCATCGCTGAGGTGAGGATGGATTCGACGATTAGATTCAACGATTTTTTTCATATTCTCGTTCGTTTCAGCACCGAGGAAAACCACGGAGTACTTCCAAACTCTGTGGAGCCGGTATTTTCCGGGTTGTATTCGTACCACGTACCGACGGGGACCTGGAACCGACTGGCCTGCGACATAGCCAGACCGAGTCCTCCCAACGTGCCAACGATTCGGTCCAGGGTTGGACATTCTATGCTGTTTCATCCAGTACGTGACTCGTTATTTGTTGGATGTTTTACACTTCTGACCAAAGTATACGTAGACAGTTGAACAGAGTAACGAGTCGGAAACTGATCAGAGTAGTCGAACTGCGACGTAACTTACTCGATTCGTTCCTCTTCCAGGAATATCGAAAGCTGTACATCTTCGCCGGACAAAGAAGCAAAGAGTACCTCAACGATTTTTTCACATTCGAGGTCGACACCGAGCACCTGGAGCACATCAATCTCAGCGACCACAGGCACAGGGATTCGAATCACGTTCCGGCCGCGGGATTCACGCAGAGAGCTACCATAGACCCTGAGCTTGGGGAGATTTACGTTTTATCTGTAAATGGAGTTGATAGTTGATAGTTTTCGTAGTTCGCTAGGAATCGGAATAGAATGTTTGAGTAACTACTTTTCTCCCCAGGGTCTCAGCAAAGACAAGGAAAAGAGGGACGACAACGTCCAGAACTCGTTCTGGGTGTACAACATCAAGGATAACAGGTGGTCATGCATATATCGGAACGAAAATGTCGGAGAAAAGTATTGGAGCAATATGCAAGACCATGAACCATGTCCAAGATTCGCTCATCAGCTTGTCTACGATCATATCCAGAAGGTGTGATGACCTTGATGTGTTATCTTAGCGCTCATACAGGGTGTCTACATCGTTGAAAAACCTGAAAGTCCTGGAAATCTCAGGGAATTTTTTTTTCTCCTGGAATATCCTGGAATTCTCAGGGAATATTTAGTTCACTCAGGGAATTTTTTCTGAAAGTGATCAATTGGAAAAAAACATTCTGCAAATTCAAAACCCAGATTAAATTTCAAAAAAAAAAAAAAAAAAATCCTGGAATTCTCAGGGAATTTCAGATCCTGACTTGAGTAGACACCCTGTCATAAATCGATGCGGATGAATTATTTTCATTGTTTTAAGATAATTGTTGACGCGAATTTCTCCACATTTCGTGGATTTGTCTACTTTGAGTGAATTCAGAATTTTTAAACTTCTTAGGTTCTGTATTTTTGCGTGGGATTGACCAATAATATCGGAGAAATTAATTCAGAATCTTCTTCGCAATGAATAATTGCTGAAATTACCGATTTTCTAAAATTTTGTTCTGAAAAATTCGAATAATGCTTCTGCCACTCAGATCCATTACTTGTTCGGAGGGAATCCGGGGCGATCTTGCCTTCCGAAACTGAGACTGGACGACTTCTGGCAACTAAAATTATGCAGACCTTCGCACGATCAAATTTTACGAAAGTGTAAATTGATAATAAGGAAGCACAAATTCGAGGAACTCTCGATGAAAAATAGCATCGAGGCGCTCGAGTACCTGCAGACACAAGTCTACGAAATCATCGATCATGCTGACCCCGAACAGACCAAAGAGGTACAAGGCAATCGATTGGATCCATTGTTGAAGTTACCGATCTAATATCGTATTTTTTGTATCGTAGTTCCAGCTGCTGGCTTCGGTTCTCTTCCGCGGTCAGGAGGAAAATGTGGACCTGGATCCGTCGTTGAGTTCGAGTTCGAGTGGAATTATGGGTTCGACGGTCCCGAAGAGTTTTGATAATCGCGATGTCCACTCTAGGCGAACAGAATTGTACGACAAGCTGATAGAATTCTTTCCCGAAACTCTGACTCAGCCTCGAGCGAACCTTATCGATCTTTTACCGTTGTGATATCCTCGATGTGGAGGCTGATTTCAGATTCACACACTAAAATTCGACTCGGTTTTCTTATACAGTTTATATATTTTATTTCGTTATTCAGCGATGACCGCTAACAGACTGGTAATAATTTATATTATTCACGGGTATGATAACAAAGTAAAGATTAATTTCATTATTATTTTACATATTTGATCACAGTTCACAAAAATCTGTTAAATCCAGATAGAAATGGAACCACATTTCAAAACGTAAAGCCTGAATATATAGATTTTTTGTTTCTTTTTTGACGATTATCTTTATCAAGACTGTAATATTCATTTTATACTATAGCGTTTAGAGTAATGGATAGATTTTAGAAACTTGATTTATTTACACAACCGATCAAAGTCCTAAACACGAATTGCCGAAATGTTTTGCACGTTTTCTCGATTTTTAATTTCTACCAAACAACCAGAGGTTCTTTTTTTTTTCATTCATGTCATAGGATCATTTAACGATTAGTAGTTACTTTGAGTAACAAAAAAGGCTGCAAATTCTTTCAATCAGAAACCAAAAGGTTCAAAAGAATTTTCTTTCTATTTTAATGATTCATTTGCCTCTCAGCTCTCTTTCACTAATTGTTATCAATAATTATATGTTTGAACTCGTTTTATCTATCGTTCAACAAATTATTGAAACAAAACAAAAAAAGAATGAAAAAAATGTGAATTTTGTCACATCTTAGATCCATAGGTTTATGTATGTACAATAGTATTGTTTTTTTTTTGTTCTGTTTTCTTTTCATTCATTGATGACCATAAGCTTCCATGCCATAATAATTGCGTAATGTTTAAACTGAACAGACTTGAATATAAATACATAAGCTGTAATAATTACTTACATATTATAAAAATATTAATTACTAATAATATTTTATATCCCTATAACGTATATCTTTGTAAATATCTTTTTTTTTTTAATTAACTATAAGTTTACTTTGTCGATATTCATTATTTTTCTGTCTTAAAAAGAAAAACCTAAATAGATGAAAAAAAAACACGTTAATCATTTTCATTACGATTATTTTAAGTAATAAAACTGAGTCTAAACTATCAAACAGAATTTACATGATACCTACCGCTTTATTACAGCTTAGTTCAGTTAAGTCTTCTATTAGAATATCGTTTATAAGAAAACCGTAAATTTTTTTAATAGATTTTTTAGACTTTTGGTTAATTTTTTTTTCCGTGTAAATTATTAAAATAATATAAGATCGATTTCTAAATGTAATTATGTCTAATTAATGGATTGGATATTATAGCGGTGCCGCAAAAGTCTTCTCAAAATAAATGTTCTTTTTTTTTTTCATTGTTTCTTCGATCAATAATTCACAATTTGAAACAGTTGAATCTTATGATGAAAATTATATGTATGAGTAAGGATATACTTCTGAAGTAAAATTTTTCTTTTTATGTAGCCATTGCGGGCAGATATTGAATGTTAATAACGTACAAATTTTTATAAACTCCGTCGAGATTTCAAGATTTTTCTACTAATTTATACAGTAATTCGGATGTAATTATTGTGCATTGATGTCGAAATGAAAGTGTCGAGGAGAAGGAAAATTCAGGGGATTCTTGAATGTCTGATTAAGGCGAAATGAAAGTCACGTGACCTCGATATGATTTACACTTGGAATTTTCAAACGCTATTTTCTCAGCCAAAACACAATCGATTGGTGTGAAATTGATATCAGTGACGTAGAAAAACTGAATTAAGGGCCTGCCAATCGTGGATTTTCGAAAACCGAGACGTAATAACAGTTTTTTAACAATATTGTTCTGTAATCCAAGGAAGTGCTGCCTCTCTCCACGAGGGGCAGCACCCCCTTGGGTTACAGAACAATATTGTTACACAAAATTCTGATTACGTCTTTCGATATTCGAAAATCCACGATTGGCAGGCCCTTCATTCAGTTTTTCTACGTCACTGATATCAATTTCACATCAATCGAATGTGTTTTGGCTGAGAAAATAGCGTTTGAAAATTCCAAGTGTAAATCATATCGAGGTCACGTGACTTTCATTTCACCTTAACGGTATTCGGTACACTTTCCTTCTACCTAAGCACGTAAAGAATTCGATTTCAAAGTCTGCTTTTGATCTTTACTTAACTATGTAACTGTTATGTATGATACTTCTTATTGAAATTTTAGTATAAAAAATGGTGCGTGGGAAAAAGAAATGGTGATACGTCAAAGAGGATCTAGTCAAGTATAAAAGTATAAATTATTAGATATGATTAGATGCTCAGGATAAAACGCGACAAGTTTTCAAAGTTAAAATAATTTATGTTTTATCGAACATAATTCAACTTGAATATTTGATAACAATGATACATGTAATTTGTTATAGATTCGATAGTATTTTTGATGTCTGAGAAACCTTGTTGCTGGCTAAAATCGTTATCGTTCTCATAATTCATAATTATCCTTTGCTTATTGTACCCTTAAAATTTTATAATAAATATTGCATCGATATAAATTTATATACGTATATTCATGAATTCAGATTCACAGCCAAGTTACAAAAGAAATCTATTTTCTTACTTCTGAAATGATAAACGACGAAATTACATCATTTCCTTTATTCTGTTCATTTCATTTTACATAAAAAAATGTCTCCTAAAAGTCTACTAAAAATAATTTAATTGAAGTTTATGCGATTTGGCAGGTGGGATATTTGTTATTTATTCAATAATTTTCAATCATTTTACAACGTAAATTTGTCTAGTTATTATATTCTGACTGTATATTGAGTATTGGATGTCAAATTTTTTATATAATCCTGACGAAATTGTACAAAAGTAAGAAAAGAAAAATTAGAAACCATTCTAAACTGGTTTGAAAAGTTATTTGTTCTCTATTTACTTATTCCACCAAATTCCATCAATTCACATAGGCGAGAGGCAGAGAGTAGTATCAAAAATGACTAAACCAACGTTTGAATATCCCGCGCAAAATGGCGTAATTTTACTCAAGCGATCGACTCTCTGAATTCGGGGATTCCCACGATTTTGAATGAAATTCATGAAACACACGAGAAAAATCGTTACTAATGAATCAGACGGTTCGATATAAAAGAAAAACCGATAATAGGAGACACAATCAGTCGCTGACTCGATCATCGCGTGTTGGGAGTCGAGTTTCCGTTCCCAGATGGCGCCACATGCCGTGACGATATAATTTTTTATTTCTACGTGTTGAAAAGAAAAAAGAAAAAAAGAAAGTAGTACGGGGTAGCCGTGTCTACCTGTCAAACGTCGGTTGACGTTCAGTTCAATAATGTGAATAAAACCTAGTGGTGGAGCCGAATATAGAGCGGACTGAATATAGTCCCGTAATGATCGCGATATTAGCGTTAAATTATTCGCCCCAAATGAAGTCCCGGTGTTTACGGTAACGTTAGAAAAACCGTAAAAACTAGAATTTTAACAAGAAATATTTTCTTAATTATCGTCGAAGTAACACACGAGTACACAAATGGCTGCCGACGGAGCAACCGTCGCCGAGCTCAGAGCCGAAATCGAAAGACTCTCTAGAGAGCTAGATCTAGCGTCAACGGAGAAGATACAATCGGCGCAATACGGGCTTGCCCTTCTCGAGGAAAAATCTAGCCTCCAACAGAGGTGCGATAACCTAGAAACTCTGTACGAGAATGCGAGGCACGATCTCGATATTACGCAAGAGGTTAGTACCGCATCCCGTGGCTTTTTTAAAGACGCCCACGCAAGACTCATTTCAATGTACTTTTCATAACAGCGTAGAACCTCGATCTATTCTATTCGAGTCACCGATACCCGGTTTTTTATTTTTTGAACAGATGCGTTTACCTCCGCTGTGAAACACTCAAACAACTATATTTCCTTTTTATTTTTACTGTCTTAAAAGTCTCTTTAGTCTCATTAGTATTTTTTAGTGTTCGAAAATCATTAATATGATTTTTTTTAGATCGTTAAATCAGTGTAAAAAAAAAATTCAAAAAACTAACCTAAAAGTTGAGATGCACTCCGAAATATCGTATTTCTTATGAATCGTAAAGACTACGTACTATGTAGGCTGAAAAATGGCGCGTTTTTCAAATTTTAACGATCCCCATTTTTTTTTCTATTTATTTCTCCCCTCATCCTCGACCATTTAGTCTGATAAGACGTTGATATTAATTGAATCAGAGCTACTCAATGGGATTAGGGTTTCCACCAGACGTTTAGAGCCTATAAATCAATCCTACAATTGTCTGGCTTCTTTCTGTCTCGTCGCACAGGAGGATAATTTCGTCTAATTCTGTTGAATTTTCCTCTCAATGAACGTAACGCACGTCATATTAGTCAGCTGATGACCTTGAGGTGAAAAAAATTCGCCTACGATCAGAATCTCAATGACTCACGAGATTATCTGAGATTTTATTCGAACCAGAATTACAAAAACAAAACGCAGCTGAATTATTATCGATGAAATTTGTACAGTTTATTTAAATTTCGAGCTTCTTATTAACGGAGGGTAAATCTGACTCTTCAAATTCAAAACACGGGTTTGGAGAGACGAATGTAGCCACCGGATGATCGGTAGCGACTGAAATATCTTCATATTCTCTACAGTATAAATAAACTATACTTTGCACAGGGAGGAAACAGATGTTGAATGTTTATACGTTCTGGTTTTATACACACACAGGCTACCGGGGGTCTAGCTATCTTTCCACGGTCAAAGACTCAGTTTTTATACATTTCGCGGCCAGGATAGATCCCCCGGCGTCATTAGTTATAAGCGTAGAAAGAAGAACCCAGATTCGTTCGATTTCTATTTTTGGAGTCGATAAATCTATTGAAATAGACAAATTGAGAGAAAAAATGGTATATACAGAACTTCTAGAAGCCTCAAACATCTAATAATAACGATAATCAATTCTAGGCTCTAGCAAAGTTTCACACGACGACAAAGTTGACTACGAAAAGTGGGATAGAACAGGAAGAAAGTCTCCTAATCGAGAGCGCAGCCAGAGAAACTTCCCTCCAGGTCCAGATAGTCGAGCTAGAGAATGAAACTAAATTGGTAAACTTCACGTTCTTCGTCGCGTCGATCCTCGTCAACAAGATAACAATGTATCGAATCTATTTCTCTTCAGCTGCGGCACGAGTTGGACCGAGTTCAAGCGGAGCGAGATCATTCGTTGCAAGAACGTGAGGACGAGAGCAAGGATTACCACCATGCAGAGTCGGAGCGGAAACACCTGCGCGGGGAGCTCAAGGAGTGTAAATTCCGCGAGGCTCGTCTCCTCCAGGACTATTCGGAGCTTGAAGAGGAGAATATATCCCTCCAGAAGCAGGTCTCGGGGCTTCGTTCCAGCCAGGTCGAGTTCGAGGGGGCTAAACACGAGATCAGGAGGCTGACCGAGGACGTTGACTTGCTGAACAGTCAAGTCGAGGAGTTGACGAGCTTGAAGAGAATCGCGGAGAAGCAGATGGAAGACGCGCTGGAGTCTCTGCAGGCCGAACGAGAGGCGAAATACGCCCTGAAGAAGGAGCTCGACCAGCGCATCAACAACGAGTCGATCTACAACCTGAGCAATCTCGCCTATTCCATCAGAGGCATCACCGACGATCAGGCCATGTGCAGCGACGGGGAGGACGACCCTCCGGATTTGAGGAGGATCGTCGCGGACCTCAAACAGGAACCCGGGACTCCGGTGGACGGAAAGCAGGTCGACTTGTTCTCTGAAATCCATCTGAACGAGCTCAAGAAACTTGAGAAACAGTTGGAGCAGGCTGAGAGCGATAAAGCAATGCTTACGCAGAATCTTAGGGAGTCTCAAGCCGCCGTTGAGAAGAGTCAAGGCGAGCTGCAGAGCTTTGTAGCCAGGATCGTTCAGCTCGCTGCGCATGTACAGTCCCTTCATCATCTCCACTCTAAGCTGCCTAAAACACAGAACGAAGAGGTCGCCCTGGACAAAATGACTCAGGTGAGGAATCAAGGAGCTAATTTTCGACGCGACGTTGGCTAATGGGGTCTTGTTTCATTCAACAGGCGATCGTGCAGTATCATCAATGGAGCACGATGTCCGCCCGCGAAGTCGATCAGCTCCAGAAAGACCTGACCGACTTGGAGAAGGGTCTGACCATGTCGGACTCGACGCAGCAGCTCAGATCGGAGCTGACTAATCTGAAGAACAAGGTAAAGCGGGATTGTTTTGAGGGATCGATTCCCACGTGCGAAATGAGAGAATTTTGTTCAATCTCCGGTGGTGAAGAGACTATTGAATGAGAATCGTTATTTACTGTGTCTTTTGAGTTATAAGAGAAAGAAACGTGGCTACATGAGAAAGTAGTGCGTATATATAACGTGTTTGAATGGGAAATTGGCATTTCAGATCCCCCAGTCAGAGCAGAGTCTCCGAAAAAAGGTTGGAGCGTGTGTCCCTGATGTATTTATTATTTATTCATTTATTTATTTAATATAATTGACTTGTTTTGGCTCCTCTAATGATTTGTATTTTAAGACGGGGGGTGAATCGCGAGGGAGATCCGGTGTACACAGAGTAGAAAATGTTAGGAAATATTGGAAAATATTGGAAGATATTGAGGAAAAACACAGGAAATATTTAAGATATTGGAAAATATCGAGAGATATTAAGGAAAAAGACGAGGAATATTGGAGATATTGGAAAATACGTGGAAATATTGGGTCTAGGTGG
>JAFFZH010014957.1:4233-24020 GCA_018420115.1 Euura saliciscinereae | reverse complement strand
TGGAGATATTGGAAAATACGTGGAAATATTGGGTCTAGGTGGAAAATACTGGGAAATATTAGAGATATTGGGAGATATTGAGGAAAAACACGGGAAATATTGAAGATATTGGAAAATCTCGAGAGATATTAAGGAAAAAGACGAGGAATATTGGAAAATACGTGGAAATATTCGGTCTAGGTGGAAAATTCTGGGAAATATTAGAGATATTGGGGAAAAACACGGGCAATATTGAAGATATTGGAAGAATAGAGGAAATATTGGGATATTTGTTGTAAAAATTTCCGATAGTGATTCACCCCCGGTTGTAAGTCTAGCTTTTTCAGTGTATCTCCTCCTAACTGCCGTCTATGCTTATTGATACGTACCTACATTGGTTTATTTTTTATTTTTAACACAGACATTGTCTCCGTTAATGATATGAGAAAGACAATAAATCATACCTCTGGAACGAGCTTTACATTCAATCACGTTGCAACAGACGTGGATTTACTTAAAAAAATAAATAAATAAATAAGAATCTGTACTATCGATCTAGAAAAAAATTTCTGACGATGTTACCATTCGTTTTTATTTTTTTAGTAAATCCATCAGTCTCGTTACGGTGATTACTACTATGTTATGATAACTCTGCAAGATTGGGATGATAATAGACTCTGTGACAATAAATGGATCTGTTCAAATCTCCGAAGCCTCATCTATCTGCGAATTTCGCTATGTTTAAACCGAATGAATGCTGCTTGGTACGATCGAGGCTCTCTAAAAATTGTATGAACCAGGGATGGCATGCGATGTCGACCGGCAGTCAAGCATGACGATGAAAAAGGGGATTCTTGACCTCACCGAAACAAGCATGACTGTAAACTCTATACGACGAAGATCGGCTGCTTATTTCATATATTGTCGCAGAGTTTTTAGATCGAGATTACGGCGAGTGAAAAAATCTATAATCGCGTATCGTTGTCTCCATTCCAGCTCTTAGACACCGAGCATCGAAGCATGGAGCTTCAATCGGACATTTCTATCCTCTCAGAGCTAGCAGCGGACGCCGGAAGCTCGTTGGACTCGGCGCAAAACGATCTACAGACGATATCCGACGATCTTGCGCAACTTTATCACCACGTGTGCACAGTAAACGGCGAAACACCGTCCAGAGTTCTCTTAGACCATGAGAAAATTGTTCCCGAAAAAGAAAACGCGAAGATCGAGCTTCTCAGGGCTAGACTGAAGACCGACGTCAAGATCAGGGACCTCGAGAGCCTCAGCGAAGCAAAGGAGATCGGAAAACACATCGAAACGGTCGGGGACCAGATAAAACATCTGAAAAACGCCGTCGAGCACACCATCGAACTCTCTAAAATCAAGGGCATGAGGGTCAATATGACCGAAGGTAAACTATTCGAAATTATAATCGGTGTGGTAACGCATGTTTTGTACTGATATACTAAAATATTTATAATATCGCAATAAATCTACGTTTTTTTAACAGATCGTTAATTTATTTGCGTTGCGAGTAAATTTTTGTTACTTAATTAGAACTAACAAGCTCTTTGAGAAATACTTTTTACAGATATTTTCTTTCGTTTTTGTTATCGTAGCCAACGACAGTAAGGAGGAGGTGACCGATCTCCAAGAACAGGTGATAAAGCTGAAGGCTCTTCTCTCTACGAAACGTGAGCAAATCGCAACGCTGAGAACTGTGCTAAAATCCAACAAGAATACTGCCGAAGTAGCGCTCACGAATCTGAAGAGCAAGTACGAGAACGAGAAGAGCATCGTCAGCGAGACTATGATGAAACTGAGAAACGAGTTACGGCTTCTCAAAGAAGACGCTGCGACATTCTCAAGTAAGTTTATCAAGGATTATTTTTGTTCTTAAATATTTGTCGATCTTTTATTGCACCCTGGGTTTTTATTTAAATTCGATATTCAAGGTGCAAGAATTTTTCTGTTATTTATTCTGTAAATTGTCTGTTTTATCTTACGCACTCGAATATTGAGACGGCTTAGATGAGTCTGAATTTGATATCGATAACGTTTTAATGTGTGATACAAATGACGCTGTAATTAGGCATCTTAGCTCGTAATAATCACCCCGGATTAGTTTTTCAGTCCGGAAAACTGGAAAGATTTACAAATGAACACCTTTCATTCTTTCGTTCTTTCGAGCCCGGTCAATCGTCAAGTTAAACCTTCGAAATGAATATATTTTTTGAAAGACATCGGACCAAACAATTTTTTTCGTGAAAGTACTACAACTGAAGAGTATCGGTCTAAATTTTTGCGAAAAAATATTGGAAATTGAAAAAGTTCTGAATTTTTTAGTAGAAAACAGTGTTTTTTCGAACATCTTTTCTTAACAAATTCTAAATACTCCAATAATCATTAATATCTTATCCAAAGTTCGTTACACATCGAAAAATTGACTTGAACCGATTACGTCTCTCGCGTCTCATTTTCTTCGGAGAGCAATTCTTCATCATGTGAATGAGGGAAACTGAGGAGAAAAAATCCTGTGAGAAGTTATGGTCAGTTATCGAAACTTAGCGACAATCTAGTCACTCTTTTGCTGATAACTTGGTCCAATAAATTTTCTTTTCAATTTCCCTCATTCACACGATGAAGGATTGCTCTCCGAAGGAAATGAGACGTCGAGAGATATAATCCGATCAATCGAGTGCCTGAGACCTCACGACAAGTGGTTTTTGAGAAAGTCAATTTTCATCGACGCCAGCATATTTTTCATTGTTCAAATTTTGTCTATGAATTTTCATAAGGAAATATAACGCGTCGTCTTGCTTCAATAATCGCTCAAAGTTGGTGTGACTATTACGATAGACTCCTTAGGTGTGATTATTACGGTTTGAGAGAATATTATCTGTTTATAAATAATTTTGTTCTTTCCACTGTTAACTGCACATCTAAACCGCGCCTATTTTAATTATTATTATTTATCTATACATCAGTGAGCTTGAGTAATTTCAATTTTCTTTTTTCATTTTCATTTCATCTCTAATCGCATCTTCTCTCATTTTCACTAACTTATATTAACAACAGTATTAACGGACGTATCTTTGATAACAATCACTTGTACCGCTGTGGATTATGTGGTCGCATTCGCTATGTGCTTCAGACAATGCTGCCAGGCTATGTCCTGATTGTTTATTCATTTTTTTAATTCTTTTTTTGTACATAAAAACATTCCAACACAAAATTTATACTATTTAGAAATACTGCAATTTTTTCTGTGATTAGTAGTCCGTCGTTTAATCGATTCAGTACCTGAAAAAAAAAATCATTGTAAATAAGAGTTTTGTTCCATAGATGTAGATATTTTTTTTTTATTTTACACAAAATCCATTTGTTAACTAATTCTATAGATGATTAAAAACGGTTATCGGTCCTATTTATTTATTTATTCCAAGTGTTTGAAATGTTTCGCTTGCCGGCGAGCTATATTTATTGCTTTCTTTTAAACCACCACAATCGTATCATAGAATTAAGGTGAAATGAAAGTCACGTGACCTCGATATGATCTACACTTGGAATTTTCAAACGCTATTTTCTCCGCCAAAACACATTCGATTGATGTGAAATTGATATCAGTGACGTAGAAAAACTCAATGAAGGGCCTGCCAATCGTGGATTTTCGAAAATCGAGACGTAATAACAGTTTTTTAACAATATTGTTCTGTAATCCAAGGAAGTGCTGCCTCTCTCCACGAGGGGCAGCACCTCCTTGGGTTACAGAACAATATTGTTACACACAATTCTGATTATGTCTTTCGATATTCGAAAATCCACCATTGGCAGGCCCTTCATTCAGTTTTTCTACGTCACTGATATCAATTTCACATCAATAGAATGTGTTTTGGCTGAGAAAATAGCGTTTGAAAATTCCAAGTGTAAATCATATCGAGGTCACGTGACTTTCGTTTCACCTTAATCAAATCATGAGTAACTACTAAAACTGTGATATCGCCACGCATGCCAGACTGATTTTCTGATCCATGACTAATAATTATATCCTTTGTTAAAATTTTATATTCAAAAACCACACAAATATCCTGCACCGGTTACTTTTTTTTTCCTCTCATTTCTTTCTATCTCTCCCTCTCTCTCTCTTTCTCTCGTGTTTAAAACCCACCTAACAATCCACTTCTCAGGTTTACGAGCGATGTTTGCCGCCCGGTGCGAGGAGTACGTGACCCAGGTGGACGAACTAGAACGTCAGCTAGCCGCGGATCAGGACGAGAAAAAGACGTTGAATCAACTACTACGGCTGGCCGTACAACAGAAATTGGGTCTTACTCAGAGACTAGAGGAGTATGAGGTAGACAGAGAGATGCGTAACGCCAGGAGACACGCCATAGGCGGTAATGGAAGAGGCAAGACTCGGTTTCCACCACCGGCAAATCGCACGCATCAGGGTAGAGATTTTTTCTAGAAAATGAGAAAAATGTGGAGTAAGATATTCTGAGAGATAATGACGAAATTTTGAGATCCTATTTCTTTCGATGATGATGATTTTCTTCACAATCTGAAAGATAATTCATATTCGTGGTTTCTGTTTGGATTTTAGTCTACCGATATTTTTACTATCTTTGATAGTATGAATTTATTTATTCGTGTTGTTATATTTATTAGTAAAATTGTGAACATTTTGATTTTTTGAAACGTTTACCAATTCCATTGATATAATTATACAAATTAAATGTGTGATTTGTATTCTATTTTTTTTTTCAAACGTTTATCGAAACACGTGAATTTTTTTTCTTGATTGTAAAAAATTGTCTTTAAAAAAAAAAAAAAAAAGAGCGGAAATAGGATTTTTGAGATTTTGCTTTTGTCTACTTTATATCTGCTCCATATTATTCGGGCGAAAAAAAAAATGAATTAGGTGTGATGCGAGTTTGCGAATTTTATTATAAATTAGATTCAGAAGGTCAAAGACGTTCGACAAGTCAATCTAGTTTAATCAGAAAAGAAAATAATATTAATTAATGTATGTTTAAATACGACAAGGATCTTTCATTGAAAAATTAAGTTTCCACGAATGAAAAATTGAAAAACAAAATACACATATCTTGATAGATATTTTTACAAAACAAGGGTAAGAAGAAAATTGTTTTGCAGAATTTATTCTATCGTTTTGTATATTCTTTAGAATTTTTTCAAAAAAATTGACAAAAGTGATTCGTTTCTTTTTCTTATATTCGAAAAAAAAAAATTATTTGAAAATCAATATTCAAAGATTCGAACGAATCACTGATATTTTTCTTATCATTGAACCATGTAATATAACGAAACAAAAATATCGAGCAAAGTGTCATGTAAAGTGAAGCAAGAAAAAAAAAAAGAATTAACTTTGCCCAAAAAAGTCCTGATACTTTTTAATGAAAAAAAAAATGAAATAAAACCGTCTGTTTTTTGGATAAAATTAAAGTAAGGTATTAATAACAGACTAAGAGTATACTAATAGAGGGGGCCCATAATGAATAGAGAAACATGCATCTCGATCATACATATATCGTAGAATTGAATTTAAAAAAGAAAGAAAAAAAATAATTAGTGAAAATATTGATGAATATCCATAAAACAGTAGAGTGAAAAAAAAAAAATTAGAGTAAAAAAAAGTAGGTATATTAAACACAATAGAAGACAATATACCACGAGTGTAGCGTTTATAATCAAAGTAGATGCGGATATACGAAAAAAAAGTTCGGAATTTAGCGCAAACAAAAAAAAAACAAATAAAACAAACGAATATAAGTAGTTTGAACCATTCCAAATCGTCCCCTCGAATTAAAGACTTTGTGTTGTGTCAAATTTTTTCATTACGTTTTCGTTTTCCCATCAAATAAATTGCTGATTGATTAATTATAGTGGAAAAAGGAAGATGAATGATTAATTAATTATGAAAAAAAAAAGAAAACAAAGAACAAAAAAATTATATATATATTGTAACTTCTCATCTTACACGTCCATTTTTTGTTCTTGTTTGTCTTTGTTTTAGATGATATGATTAATGACGGTTGAGGAAAATGGGATTTTGCAATTTACCGACAGCTATTTTTATTAATTATAAATATTCCGTGAGTTACTCGCGGTTATGTCAATATCGAAAATTTAACCACCTGCTTTTTCTTATGAATCAAAAGATTCATTGACACAACGTTATTAACCACGGAATAGTTGATCGTGGCCTATACTTTTTATCCTGTTAATAGGCCTCGAGTAGCTAAAAATTGGCAGCTGTATTAACAATTAACATCTACAGTACATAATGTTAAGAAAATCGATTTTTATCATGATTATTATTAATTGTATCAACGTTAAACGACTAAGTCCTCTAGTTTTATTTGTACAATATATTTTTAATCTTATTTTCATGACGAGTTTGTAGACAGAATTATAATTTTTTTCTATTTCTCTTTCGGCCATTGTAACTTACGAATATACATATTAATTATAATAACAGTATTTCAGAAACAAGACCAGTTAGTATTTTTTTTTCCAAGTATTATATAATTAGACCATGAATACAAACTCTAATGAAAATATTATTTATTGATAATTATTATAATTATCATTATTATTACCAAGGTTTATTAAGACCAGCGTTTAAGAAAGGGAAAATTTCTTTTTTGAAAATTTTTACTTTCTCTTTCTATTGTAATTGTTAACAATTTATTTATATACATGTATAACGGAGAGGGTTTTTTTTTTCTAGAGATTAATAAGAGTTCGTGTGCTCATTTATTATTATTATTATTATTATTATTCTTATCTAGTGGTACTAATAAGGTGTTCTTTTTTTCATACACTGATTCAATCTCGATTGATTAAGCATATATGATGTACTACCCTCGCAAAAAGTTAAAAAAAAAAAACCAACATTTTATTACTATATTATATTATAGCTAATTTGTTCAGAATTCTTCAATTTTTTTCAAATTAATTAATTAATTAACCGATTATCACTATCATAATTGATCAATTGATCAATATTTGTCTGTTCTATTTGTATTATAACTTATACTACTATTATTATATATTGTGCCTGTGTCTATACACTATAATTTTTATCAAAGAGACATTGGTAATATACATATATCAATAATTCCGTTTTTTTTTTTTCAAAATCTTCTCTTATTTTACTGCATTTTACGACTACTTATTATTTTTTCTTTCTTTTGTTGAATAAAATAATTTTTAACAACAATCTTCATTTTATCATTTCTTTATTACTATACATTATTGTTTATTTTAATTATTATCTATAATACGGGTTTTTTTTCACAGGATTTTACAATTAAAAAAAAAGGGGGTGGGAAACAAAATTATAGGCAATAAAATTGAGCCTATTATTGAAAAATGAACGAGATAAAAAATTATTAATTGCAATTTTTTTTATTTTAACATTTCTTCCAGAATTTTTAATATTATTTCTTTTTTTTTTTTTTTAACTTGAGGTTGATAAAACTATCTGAAACCGAATCAAAGAAAAACGAGAGACGATTTTCTTTAATCGATGGTGTTAGACACAGGCTTAGCCATGTTGTATCCATGAACCGAGCCAGCCTCAGACCACCGTCCCTTCCCCCCGCTCACACCACCGCCAGGATGTTAAATATCTGCTCGTCCTTTCGCTCTTTAATTAAATATAAAAAAAGAAAATGAAAACAAAAAAACTACCTAATTCTCTGTCTGTTATCAACATAATTAATATAATCAATTACCAATCGCTTAGTTAGCGTTAGTAGATCACAGGTGAAAGAACAAAAATTGGATATGGGTATAGAGAGAAAAGTAAATGAAAGAAAAGAAAAAAGAAAATTGATATTATGCATAGATTCGTGTATGTAATGTATTTTATGTATCGATATTAGCGTACATAATGTTACGTCGTACCATAGGTACAATTGGGAACTAATCTGTCCTGTATATTTATATCAAATAACGAACACTTCGCGTCCTTTGCAAAGTTCCTCTGCTTAATTATTTAATCATTGTTTTCTTTGTAAATTGAAGAAATTTTTTTTTTAATCACATTTTATCAATGGAGCTGAAAAGAAAATTTGATTATTTTATAACAATGAGCCAATGATTAGAAGCCAAATATCAAGGAATTGAATTTACAGACAGATATGATTTTTTATTTGTCTGTTTCTTGAAATCGTTACGAAATATTTGTTGAAAAAAAAAAACGTTATGAAAATAATGAATTAGTTAATTTGCTCAAAGCTTCGAAGCTCTAATTGCGTCCTTTTTCCGATAAATGGAATTATATCCTTGCGGTGGTGTGTTTTGGTTTAGAATATATATATAATAACAATAATAAATAATAAATAATAATAGTAATAAAATATAACTATTGGATATTTAATAACAATGAAGAGAAGAAGCAGAAGAAGAAAAAAAAAGAATATTAACTAATTTTAATGAGAAATAAAAAATGAAATAAAAATATTATTGAAATTATAATTAAACTAATAAATAATAACTATGTGTGTATCGCCTTGAGCGTGACTGTGCCGCACTAGGAAGGTCCTTGCTGACTCCATTCCTCATCACAAATTACGTTCTTAAAATCCTTTGATCATCGATATTAAAATATCTGATATATATTATACGATCTGTATTCACGATTTTTAATCAAGAATATTTATCGATGGATAAACCAAAAAAAATAAAAAATCGCTAATCAAATTTCGTTATTTGTGTGTAAGAATTTAGGAAAGTGTGCTGCGAGCAATGGACCGAAATTGTATATAATGTAAATGCACGATTTATCACTGTACCAAAACTTCAACATTTATTACGATTGTCTAATGAATTTACGATCAATCGATCGAAGAAGAGTCTCATAATTTTCGACAGCATACATGTAATAGTAGATAATAGCGAGTAATAACGTTACGTATTAATAGATTAACGATCGGTATATTAGAAGTCGTGGATCGTTACACCAGCCAAACTAGCGAATACCATAATTTTATAATCATCCTCTCATAACGCGAATAGCGGTTACGAACAAATATATGTCCAATTATTTTTAAAAACTTTGAAAACTCGACAACTGCTTATAAGTAATTGTCTGTGTAGATTTGATTCTTACTTTTTTTTTTTCTTTTCTTTTCTACAAAATAATATGTTTCTGTACTGTGAGAGAATTTTTATTTAGTTCTTTAAGGTACCTAATCTGTGTTGAAGTTTCATTTTGTAACATAAAATATAATCATTTATATCACAATTAATCAACTATACTAATTATCCCTATAGTGTTACTAAAATCGTGGACCACAGTGGCAGTCGTTTATAGTCGCAGAAAAAAAATTTAAGGTCTGCGTTTTTTTTTTATCTGTCATCTTTCGGCTCGGCTTTGAACCCTTTGAGGGATTTTCTAATTTTACCAGTCGACTCTCGACTCTCTCTGTCAGCCTTTCATCGAATATATCCTACGATAATTATAATCTCGTCAATATACGACTTTGCAGAAACTAAATGGGATTGCGAGTCATCAAAGTTCTCAGTCTAGCGAGTCTAGTCGCTGTCGATATTATTTGTGCGTATTTTCAGCGAGAGAAACGAAATTTTCTGGATTATTGTGTAGTCGAAACTTGAAGCTTCGATACAATGAGACAGAAATTATTGACGATAAGACAGCAGGCAATTTCTGGTGAGATTGCAGCAAACCTGATTATTATTATACATGAGCCAAATATTTCTTGGACAGTTTGACGATGAGAATTATGCTCACTTGGTCTCGTCATTTTATTGTTAATGCTTGCTAATTATCTTTAAAGCAGCGCTCATCGGGTTCCAATCTATGATCTAACGTGTATGGAAAACGATGAAACTAGTCCAGTCTTTAAAACTTCTTGGGAAATGCAAAATTGGCTGGTCTCGGACATTGACGTGTCACGAAAGCTCAATCTTAGAGAAAATTCGATGTCCAATTCTAGAATATCATATTTGCGTTGCCTTCTGATGCTAGAGAGACTCGCTGAAGGCTCCCCACTGATACAGTGAGGCTCCCATACCTGGTGGCGGTGGAGTGGGGGAAGCGAGGAGCTCAGTCTACCGCGAGACGTGCAGCGTGCAGGTCGTGACTGGGAGCGTCGAGTTTGATCAGAACTAAAGTTTCCAAGGATGAAAAAGACGGAGAAAGGCGTCTGGAATATTAAAAGCTGATTATTATCGGCAGATTAATCACGCGAAGCACTCTACCGTGAAAATTAGACGAGGTCTTCGGAAGACTTCAGTTTCCAAGATTATTACTTGTGGTTATATTCGAGTAGAGAAGCGGAGGTTAACTGGGAGTTGGGGTAACGAGTGGCACGGGCGGTGAATAACGGGCAAGTTTTATCGCTATAAATTTAATTAAATATTCTCATGCACCGGTGGGCTTGAAGCGAACAAAAGGAGAAGCTTAAGACTCTAGAGATACCACACTATCCTACCTATGTGTACATCTAGACGAAAATGCGAAATTACAACACGACGGTATTCGCCAAGTACCCGAAAGTGTCTCCTCAGTCTGGGAAATTGATTACTCAGTTCGAAATGCTTTCGAAAATTGTAGTTCAGCCACAGCTCCAATGCACCTAGTCAGCAATGTTACACACACGACTTCAAAATACTCCCCCAAGGCCTCTTCGCTACAATCGTTTGGCAAATTCATACTCTGCGATATTTATTACAAAACAGTTTGTCAAGTCGCTCCGTCTGACGAGCTTTCCCAGCAATATCGCTAAATTCAGCTGGGCTGCTGCAGCGGCTACGAGGAATTTTCGGTCTTGGCTAAAAGCCAGTCCACGGCACTGACCGATGGTCAAGTTTTTGAAGTAACCGCTGCTCTCATATCGGGACGAGTGATACGACGGTATTATGAAAAATTCAGACTGTCTCGCCTGCAATTTCTTGACAAAATACGATTCTCATCAAGTTAAAACCACGAGACAATCACATATGCATTCAGTCCTTGACGGAGTTTAATAACCCCAAATGAATTTGGATTATTCAGGACGGGTTTCTAATAACGGCTTAAAAATAGACCAGCGATCAAGTATCAGATCTCAGACTTCAGTCACTTCGTCAAGTTTTGAGAAAACGTAAATCGACTCGTGTTTTCGAAGCTGTAGATTGATTTCTGGTATCGATCTTGACCTTGAGAATTTTGAGATGATGATTTCGATCACATAAAGAATTGAGAGGGAGACAATACGTCAAGAGTTAGATTTTGAGCTCGAAACAATCGCAGTATTCACTGGCACTTTGCCTAGTTGGCGGTGATTGAAAATAAAACATTTCCGAATTAAATTCACCAGTCGGAAGTTACGTGCGGTTGCTGATACCCACATGGAATAGCGTTCGTTGGAGCCTGTAATCAACGCTTCTATATTTACAAGAGAATACAGGCTTTATTAAATAACTTTTCGAACGAACGCAGCAGCTTGGAACGTTCGTTCATTGCGAGTTTGTGGTTCATCCGAACCCAATTCCAGCGGCTCGTTTTAATCAATTCATTTGGAGATACGTTGATCAAACTATTCTCGTATCAACGTTGTATGGAAATTGTTTGCCGATTTCTATGTTCCATACTTTTTACGAATAACATTTCTTTTCTCGACAAACGTAAAAAAAACCGATGTACAGTAACAACTGGTTGAACGAAATTAAAAATTGGCACATCAATATGAGTTTATTTTTATGATACATGTTGATCTTTTTTTTTCTCTGATGTGTAGGTACGGAGCGACGTTGTTGATAATCAGTTTCATCCTCGGTTTTACTTGTTTTAAGAAACTTTTTATAAATCACTTATAGTCAAACTCACGAAGTTCTTAATGATCGAGGTAACGGAGAAGGAAAGTTATCCGACAGAACATTGATGCAATTAATTTGATGAAAAGTCGACCAAATTAGTCTTCTTCTTTTCAATTCGTTCATCATTTTTTACTATGCTTGTAATTTGCTAATTGCAACGAGTCGTTTGTATAAAAATCTTGTTTTTTTCCTCCTCTTTTCAACCGTTTGTGTGAATAATGAATGAGTTCAAATTCTCGAATTTCATGAAGCAACGTACAATCGCGATCAAATCAGTGAAACATAAACATTCGCTCGTGAACTGTCTGCTAACGATATTGCTATAACGTGTGGGCTAAATGTACCGTAATTAAATACCCTGTTGTGTACGTACCCCAATTCACGTTAAACCCACATGACCAAGAGCCATTACACTCACACTACCTCATCCAATATTCATTCACAATCGCAAAAAAACTCCTCGATCTATATCGTTACCTCGCCTATTTTACTATAATTGAAGGCAAACGAGACTTTACGTTGTATGCTCAGATCAATGAATAAAATAACAAATTGAGTCAGGTTCTTGATCGTTATTGATACAGTAGAGGGAAAGATCCATCGGTGTGACAATCATTTTTGGAGACTACACGGCTAGAAATTAAATGTCAGAGCAGGTCCACCCAAAATTTTATGTTAATTTTGACACTTTTCATTGTTCAAGTAAATAAAAAAAATTTCAAAACAACATATTCGATGTTAAAATGACATACATTTGTGTTATATCGACTCAAAAATGTGTAAATATGACAAAAATGTAGAGTGGACCTGCTGGGAAATTTTTTCTAGTCAAATTTTTCCAACAGTGTAATGATTTCGCGTGCCTAATGACATAAGGTCGTAAGCGCCAACATACGACTTTTTGCTCTTCGTAGCGGCAAAAGGGCGTATAATTTTTTTGTTATCATAATTAGACTAAAAACACGAAGATTCGTTCATAAACGTTAAAATTGAATACTAGGTTAATTAAAAGCAGAAGGACGTATGTACTGGCGGATACGACCTTTCAGTCCTAACTTCGCTTAAAAAAAATGGTTTCCATTAATTGCAGAAGGTCGTATCCGCCAATTTTTTTTTTTCAATCAATTTTCGTGAATCCGTCAATAATGGCAGAAGGTCGTATCGACTGGTAGATACGCCCTTCTGCTTTTAGCTGCGAATATTTTTTGTCGAATTTTTCGAAACGACGTCGATTTCGGTTTTTCTTTGCGTTTCACGTGTTTTTACACCGATTTGGAAAAATCATGAAAAATGAAGAAAAAAAAATTGGAGATACGCCCTTCTGCTTTTAGCTCCGAATATTTTTTGTCGAATTTTTCGAAACGACGTCAATTTCGATTTTTCTTTGCGTTTCACGAGTTTTTACACCGATTTGGAAAAATCATGAAAAATGAAAAAAAAAAAAAATTGGAGATACGCCCTTCTGCTCTTAACATTAATTTTTTATTTTTCTAACGAATTGTAATGAAAGAACGACGTATCCGCCCAACTTACGACCCTTTGCACTTACATTTCTCGATCTCGTTATTTCAATTGTTTCAATACGTTTTGATCAGTTTTAGAGCGAATGGCGAAAAAAAAAAAAATTATACGCCCTTTTGCCACCAAAATCGTGTTTTTGGCGCTTACGACCTTATGTCATTAGGCACGCGATTTATTAGAATGATGTTACGGCCATAATGATAATGACCAACCACGCGTGGCCCAACCGTTACCCTAATAAATCATTAGTCTGAAAAAATGATCGTCACACCCATGAATCTTCCCCTCTACTAAAATAACAGATACAAAGATTCTAGATTGTGTTCTTTATAAACTAAATTAGTCACAAAGATTAGTTTAGATTAAAAAATAACCGGAGAAAATATATCGAAAATCTTGATATCGCTTATTATAAGATATATGGTCAATTCAAACGGTTTGACAACGTTTGAATCGATCTTTATTTCGCGCCACGCTCTGACGTCACTGTTTAGTATGAAACGCACGGCACCTAGCGTCGTATAAGGAAATATGGGAGGTTATTCAAATCTGGCGCTGAAATTGTGATTTCTGACGTCACGTCGAATTTTATCGCAAGATTGCAGAAGTAAAATACGTTTTTTGTACTGCAGACCAGTTTCGATGGATAAAAAATTGACGAGAATGAATTTTACCATTTTGAACTTGTTGATTTTTTTTTTCTAATTTTTCAAAGTAGGATAAAAGTACGATCCATAACTATAGAATATGGGTATGAATTTCAGCGCATCCCCGTGTAAGTAACGAAACGTAGAGTAAAGGTGTTACGGATCAACGATTAGCGGCACGCTCAACGTCTCCACCCGTCGTTTGACCCAATTGGATCGCGGGCCACGGGACACCGGGTTGGACGTTGAGGTGACATACCGCGCGCACCGTCTCGGACAAGGTTAGGAGGTGACCCTGGCGCTTATAAATAGGCCCTCTGAGGGTCGCCCAAACCCGGGAGGGCCGAGCAGGCTGAAGATCATCGCGCCTAGTCTCGACTCTTCTATCTCTCCTTCATCTTCTTTAAGAAACCGAGAGTCAGCCGTGTTTCTTTTATTTACGATTATTTTTTTTTATTCAAATCTCCTGGTTTATTCGGGAATGAGTCACTCATAGGAAACTTCTGACGATGAATCGTAGAAGTTTTCCACATTTTTGATTTTGGGGCCCGGAAAGAGAAGAAAAAAATAGGAAAAGGCTTTTAAAGTTCTAGTTTGAAGATAATGAGACGAAAACTTTGGAAATTGATTGGCTTATTCGCTTTTTGGGTGATTGGACGAAACTTTACTTTCCCCCCTCACTTTCGCATTTTCTCCTAGATTTTTTTCTGCTGTGTTCTTCGACTTCGTCCCTTCGGGATCCGGTTCAGCTACTCACTGTTCGGATTCCAAGCTTCTCTGTAACTGGCAAATCCGGTTTTACCCTAGTTTGACATAGTTTTGTTTTCCAAAACTTTTGATTAAACTGCGATACCAAAATACGGATCAAAGTTGACAAGCCTCGGCATATTTTTTCGTGTTTTTCGAGAAACCGTCGAAGATCATTGAAAACCGTTCGAATCATTCGTTGGTTTATGATTTACCATTCAGGATTTATCATCACTTGGATCGATTTCCGGTGCAAACCCTGGTGAAATTTCTACACAGGCTACGATATTTCAGGAAAGTTAAAAATTTTTGTATTTTTTTTGTAGGAAAAATTCTTAACCCTAATAAAAAGTTACTGACATTCTTCGAAATTTGTATAAATTGGAGGAAATGATGGGTGAAGTCGCTTATTTATTTCAAACGACGTTTCGGTCTCGCATGGTAGTCGACCATTCGATCAAGTCTACGAATTACAATCAAAACTTCATTATCACTTCATAGAAGATTTTTTTAGTTCAGAATGGACTGTATATTCAGTATGTCGTAGTTTCTCTTACGAAAAACAACGAGATTCTCTGAAAATTTATAATTTTCATCAAAAACTGATGAATCATTGAGTTTCCTCTTTTTTTCTGACGAAAACCACTGAGACCGATTTTCCCTAAAAATCCGTAGAAAAATGTGGACCTCTGCACGAACATGTGTTTGACTGATTCCCCTTCGGAAATCAGCGGGAATCATTAGGAATTGCAAGTATTCTTAGGAAGTCGATGAAAATCACTTGAATTCTTCGAGAATTGCTCAATGTTCTCAACTTATTTCCTATGATTCACCAGATTACTGGGGTTTTCTCAAAGCACAACAGCGATTTCCTTCTATTACTTCTTCTTCTTCTTCTTATTACTTAATGGCTTCGTCCTCTTTTGGCTTAAGCGTGCTTTGAAGAAAAAGTCGTGGGGCTTAGTGTATGGTAAAAATCACCAATCTGTGAAGATTTTATTGAACATATACATATGGCAGGCAGGATATTTTAGCCCAGGGGTAATCACCTAAGTTCAATGTCTCATCTGCTTCGCATCATATCGTTGGACACTGCAAACCGTGAAGGGATGAATGTATGGATGAATGTATGACTCCGTGGAGGAGTAGAATGGTATAGAATTGACAAAGTTTCTCGATCCATCCATCATCGCACAGCGGATGCAAAGCAATGAAGAAAACGATGTGACGGTCCCTTGTAATTCAGGATGTTCCTCGATATTGTCGAACTTTTAATCCAATCTAAAAACCCGGAGGAAATCGACTTCGGGCGGAAAACCAATTTTTGTTTTTGCTTTTCTTCTTTCAAACTTTGTTTATCGTCTTCGGTGTGGATGTCGCGTTTGTGCAGGAAGCCTGCCAATCATTCTCGTGTTTCTTCAATGAAATTCGAACGAATCCATTTCAACCTCGCAGAATCCAAGCTGCAGGTTCGAAGAAGAAAAAAATAAATCCAGAAAAACACTAGAAGGGGTGAAAATCAGGATCCTAAATGATCCGAAGAAGGGTGGAAAATTGTATTTCATAATTCATGGCTGGAGCATCAATTATGTGGACACCATTGGAATTACGAGCTCCAAAAGACCTGCTGATTTCGAAATATAAAAAATCTGTTATAAAATCGTTTTGGCGATAAACGACGGAAAAATAACTCAAGATTAGAGTGACTAAATAATTTTTGGGTTGGAGTAATTCAATCAAATTAGGGAGGTCGGTGGAAAAAGGAGACGAGTGACATTTTGGTGTAATTTTTTTTTAAATGCTTGTATGATCATTCCAACAGTTGAAAAGCTTGGAGTAGTATTTTTTTTCTTGAAATTTTCAAGTTTTGTCACTTATAGTTTAATTTAATAATTGATAAATGAATTTTTTTGATTCTCAAATTGTTTCTGTGACTCCAGATTCACAACAATTTTTGCAATTGAACTCAATTTCCCTGAATTGTGTCACTTCGATTCGTTTTCTTCGATGAGCTAGTATCTGAAATTTTCCAAAAATTGTAATTTTTTGTATTTCCTGTTAATTCAGCTTGATTTTGCTAATTTTGAAATAACGTTTTCAATTCAACTCAAGTTTCGTCGATTTGTTCATCGAGTGAATAGCTGCAGAAACTTTCAATTAATTTTCTGTATTTTCTGTCAATTGAAGTTAATTAATTCAACCTAATTTTTCATTTTGAATTCATTTTTTCAATTCAATTCGCCTCAATTAGTTGATTTCAACTTTTTCCCCCAATAATACATAATAATTCCCTCGAATTTTAGTTCATATTTAAAGTTGAAAATTTCGATCTTTTATTTCGATCATTAATTCAGTTCAATTCAAATCAATTCACGATGGTTTGCTCGAGCTTTAATCAGTCCGAATAGAATTAATTCAGTGATAATACTAATAACTTCAATAATTCCTCATCAATTGAGTTAATTTGCATAAACCCAGGTAAATAAAGTTTTATTTTATGAACTTACTTGACGCGTCAAATTCAACAAGTTATTTTCCCCTCATTGTCAGTAATAAACCGCAGAAGAGTTTCAAATTACTTTCGGTTGTTTTATGGTGACTATAATAAAGTTAAGTAAAAGAGCAGCAATTCTGCTCTGGTCATCGCACTGCCAGTCTGCCACATACTATATCCTCTTTGCAAAGCTTTAATCACGTCTAAAACAAAAAAGCTTCGAAGAAAGCTTTCCGAGCTTTTCGAAGCGTTAATACCAAAAATCTCGCGACAGACTCATTCATCTTCCCTATCCTAACACGAAATCAAGCGTTGAAGAGGAAAAAGCTCCCGAAAACCCGAATGAAAGCTTTTCTACTAATAAAAATCTTGTCTCGAAAAAGAAAATTGAAAAAAAAATGAAAACAGAGAAAAAGCTTGCGGATCTCATTCACATTAGAGATTCCCTGACCTAGGTCAAGACAAGAGACGACAAAAGCCACCGAGGGAGAATCTCTGCTGCACTTTATGAAGCTTTCTTGTTGTAACTATGATTGAGCTGCAATTTTTAATCAACGCAATACAGTATCGTCGGCGCTTGTTGAGTGTGGGGTTGGGGTGGAGGGATGAAGGACCTGGAATCCAGGTACGATAAGAGATTCCTCCGGTTGTTAGCGTCGGCGTCGGGGACCACGCCCTCGCAAAGTGTCCGGCGTCGCGTCGCGCCACCCCGCACGATTCCGACTCCGGTCCGTCGCGACGAGCGCGGGTGAACGCCAAGCCCGAAGCTCCCAAGTTTTCCGAAGCTCCGAAGCTCAACGAAGCCAGTTCGAAGCCAGCCTCACGGCGGACAACAACGTCGCGGCTCTTTAACTATTTCTTTCTGTGTTTTATTGTGTAAAATATATATTTGTGATTTTATATATAATAAAAGAAAAAAGCACACGAAAGTTTTTCAAAATAGAAACAAAATTTAAAAAAGAAAAAAAAACAATTTTTTTTTGAAAACCTATTGTTTTCAGTTTTTCTTTTTCTTTCGTTTTTTTTTTTTTTTTTTTACAAATAATTATTTAAAAATATATTTCTTTAAGAGGAAAAAAGCTTCTTGAAAGTTTATTAAAAAAAAAAAAACAGTGTGGAATAAAATTATTGAAAAAAGTAAAGTGTTCCACGGATATTATAATTCAATTTTACACCCGTTATTTTGCTTGAGCTTTTATTGTTATTTTCTCCTCCTTCCCTGCACGGTGCCTCATTCTAGCTCTGTGTAGAAAATATTTTCATATAATTTCATCAGTTTATCAATTTTTAATATTTTATTTTCTATAGTTCACAGAATTATAATCAATAACAAATTGTCTTGATCGAAATCGATGATTCTGAAAAAAAATACACCTTCTAAAATATTCGATATCCTCGGGATAAAAGCTCTTGAGGCGCGGGAATACTGAGGATTTTGAAACCAAGATATCGATAATCTTATTTTTCTTCACAGTTTGTCGCACCGTTTCTTAATCATCGTTGATAGATCGAAAGCTCACAATCAGCCAGCGTTTAAATTCTATTATTCCGAAGTCTAGAGGAGTCAGGCTGTAGACCAGATAGAAAGAGAAGGCGGGGTTGTTTAAATTTCAGCTAAAGATAAACTGCGCATAACACGTATAGTCTGTAACAAACTCTCGTAACAGCTGTAGTGTCTTTTCTTTTCTCTCTTGTGTTTCGCACCTGCCAATTTTCTTCTTCTTTCCAAAATCAATGTAATTATTCACAGTCGACTTAACGCTCTTCGTTATTTTCAATATTTCAGAAATTATAAAACGTGACGAAATTTAACAGTGAAATAAAAAAGGTGAAGGATGTTTAACTCACGGACTTCTTGATATTGAATTACATTTTTATGATTAGAGAATAAATAGTGATTGTTGATAAAAGGAACGTGGATTTGGCCCAAAGTTTTAAATATTGTGATTTTTTTTTAATTGCAATAAATAATTATTGTTCAGAATATTGAAAATTGAAATTGTTTCATCGGATTTAAGTGGTACTTATACTTGGGGTGTGACTGGAGGAAGTGAATACAGTGAATAATTTGCCAAGTGTTAGAGAGAGTATAACTTGGAATCGTTAAAAAGGTAACTATAGTTGCTTAGTTGCAATAAACTAAAATATTTTATACGTTTATATGTACATTTTACGATTTCACAAATGACCGAAGGATCGTTACGTTAAATTTGTACACACATTGAAATCATCTGAACGACGGATTTCAGTGCATCGATAAACCGGTCACGATTTGTATTTTGATTTCGAATCAATGAAAACTGTGAACTTTATACGATTTTCTAATTTTAAGAACAGTTATAATGATTTTTTACGATGTCAAAATACTCTTTTGACGATATCTCACTTCTAGTTACTCCATCATGAAAATGATCCGAATCAATTTTAAAGCTCATAAAATTCCGTACAAAAAAGTTTTCCACAGTTTTTCACATACGATCAACCGTTTGAGAGTTACACGGGCTTAAAAGTCAGGTTATAATGATTTCTTACGATGTCAAAATACT
>JAFFZH010014956.1:36752-84158 GCA_018420115.1 Euura saliciscinereae | reverse complement strand
CGTGACCAGAAGAGTGTAGGAAGGTAGAAAAAGGCCGTCTGAGTACGATGAGCGGGTCCTGTACACGAAATCGCGCATTTTGGACGCGCGATTAAATTTTTTTGTTTTTTTTTTCAACTTTTAAATTTAATTTTTTTCGAACCAAAGTCAGCGAACTTGTGACCAGAAGAGTGTAGGAAGGTAGAAAAAGGCCGTCTGAGTACGATGAGCGGGTTCTGGACACCAAATCGCGTATTTTGGACTCGCGATTAAATTCAATTTCACGTGATTCAAGCATGCGCATCGCGCCATCGTCTGCTAGTGTGTTAATTTCGTTTCCCGAATCCCGATCGACGGGTACGTAACACGGTTGATTTTTGTAATTTATTATTCCTTTTCAGCTGTTTTTTAGGGTCTTAGATCGCATCGTGACCCGTAGTTTGTGTTGAATGATTATAAAAACGTAAATCCGCGTTTCTAAAGATCGTAAATCGTCCTGAGGTCAAACTAACCTAAAAATTCGAACGTCTTACATCTTAAATTCCCCGTTTATGATATTAATTCCGTAGAAATCATGCCATTTCTTAAATGCAGCGTAAAACTCACATATTTTTGCATTCGTTTGCTCGCAATTGCATGTAAGTAAACCTTTCATCTTCACAGCATTCGACATGGCTTCGGCGTGCATGATGATACAACGCGGTATATCAACCAGCTGCGTTTGTCACGGGAAACGTAATTTCCGGAAATTTCTCATTCCCAACAAGCGTGGTACTCGAATCTTCAAAGCGCAGCAGCGAGTCAATCCAAATCCGGACGTTCCCATCGATCGTGAGTCTCTAAAGGCCTGCCTTTTTGCTCCGTCTGAGAACATCTCAGCCTATAATTCGCCCCTTAATTCCAGATCGCGGCGTTAGACCGGTCGGTTATCAGCTCAATGATCAGTTCAAAGAAGTGCCTGAAATGATTCCCGAGCTTGTTGTACCGTCGCTCGAAGGATTCACGCTGAAACCGTACGTAGCGTACCACGTAGACGAGGTACAGCAGTCTGAATTCACTCCCGAAGACTTGTTCAACTCCGTTTACGCCCAGAAAATAGTCGACGATTTTAACGGTAAAAAATTGGCCGAAGATGGGAGCCCGCTGGAACCCAGCGAGCAGGAAAAACTCACCGCCGAAGAAGCTAAACTATTAGCTGGAAAAACTGGCAGCGATCTTTTTGGGTAATTTAATCGTTCCGTATGAAAACTTAGTTTTATGTCTTGTAGAAATGTTTGCGAATAAATTTCATTCGACGAATGTCCGTGATTCCAATTTATGAATTTAGGGGATTCCCAAGGTACAAATAAGCGCGTATAATGGGGTTCGTTATGCCCTTTATTCGTTACGATCTAATCGCCTTTGCGATATACATACAATTACACAATTTATCTACAGATTATAAATGATAATTATTTACCGTTAGTTATGATTGTTCGAATAGCTAATCAACTTTGATGAAAAAAATTCCTAACTCTAGGTATTTTGCCAGCATTTATTCCTCCCTCCGTACTGATATGATAACCCAGCTCCATTTTGGAGCTTCCTCGAGTGTTTTATTAATTCTGTTTACCCTACTATTACAATAGTTAATAATTATCTAAAAAAATAATTGTAGTTATTGACTAGTATCGATGGGGGGGGGGGGGGGGGGGGAACCACACAAAACCCAAAAAGATTGTATAAAAAATAAATACATACTCTTAACGTAGGTACAGTGATTTACAAAATATTCTATTCAACGAAATAAATAATTAAGAATCTATAATTCTTTCCATCAACAATTTTCTTTTTTTTTCTTTCGTCGAGCGATAATTATTTATTGCTATTTTAAACCAACAGCACGTTTTATAAATCGTTTCATCTAATCACTACGTTTTATGCATAATAATGCATAGTAAAATCAGTTATTATGAACAAGACTTGATTTCCATCACTCAATCTTTTCTATTCTTTTTTTTTAACTAATTAGATTAATTATCAATTCCTTAACGTCGATCGTCTCATGCCTCGTTCAAGATAATTGATTCAACAACAGAGTTAGGCTAACTTACATTCTATTAATCCGCTTATCAAAAATTGTTTTGCTTTTATTTTATTATTTTGGTTTTTATTTTATTTTATTTTATTTTGTTTTTGAGCGAAATTTGATTGTTTGTTGGGTAAAAAATGACGGAGAATTCGAATGATAAAATCGTTGTCTGTTGTGCGCGGCCAGTATTGCTTCAATGCTTTTACATCTTATTATGAATACTAACAGTAATTTCAAAGTAAAAGTAAGAGAACTGAATACAGAAGTCAAATATGAGATTCTGATTTTATTTTCAATAATCTTTCACCCCCTTGGATTAAAATACACAAATTCAATCGATAAGAATCTTCTCTTTCTCCCATCAAATATTATTCAAAAATTCATATTTATCCAAACGATGATGAAACGATATTGTAAAATTCATATTTATTGTCTGATTATTGATCTTGGTTTTTTTCATTTCTTTTCATTCTTGATCTATTCTGGTTTCGTGATTTAATTATCTAGTCAATTTTTAATTCCCACACCCGCGTGCCAGTTGGACGCACAAAATCATATCTCATAGCTTACACTGATATTCCGAACTCTTTTACTAAGCTCTTACATCTTAGCTAACGTCAATCTCTATTATCCATATTATTATTATTATTATTATTATTATCGTCTAACTGCTATCCTCATTGTTATGACTAGTGGAAATAATGCGACGTTGCATAACTTTAATGATCCATAATCTTATTCCCACTCGTCATAGTGTATTTGGTATCTAAAAAAATCGGCTTCGAGTTTAGTTACATTATATAAGTAATAAAAATCACAAGTTTCAACCCCTGACTTTGATGAAAGAAAAAAAGAAAAAAATGTTTTTTTTTCTTTGGAATCTTTAGCATTCGACTAACACATTTATTATCAAATGATTCTATTTTAACTAATGACATGGACAGTGAATTAGTTCACTTTAGTTTCTGGTTTTACTCGTAATAATTATTAAACAATTAGTCAATGTTAACGGTTGGTGTTTTACTCTAGTTAATCATCAGTCTGCGACAAACATGGTACTATAGTCTATTTCTTATTTGTCTATTTGTGACACAGATAACTCATGTACCTAACGAGTAATCAATCGTAAACACAAACCGCCTCGCTAGCTTATGACGATCCAAAGATTTTTTGATGCTCTGCAATAATTAAATTGATTTCCCTTTCACGAGCGAAGTAAAAAAACCTTTTGCGTTATTTTTATGTGGATAAAAGTTGTGTTGTAACATGAGTCATCTGTAGTAAGTAACAAATTGGAAAGAAAAACATCGGCTAGATTTATCGCAAGATATTTTGTTTGTCGACTAGGACATGCAGCGTTTGTTGAAATGATCAAAACGTTAATAATTAGTTTCTGATTAGATCACTTTTTTTTCGATGGTGTATGCGATTAAACACAACCATTTAAGATATGTATCATATTTAGGAGTTGGGACGTTGTCTAATTTTTCGTTGGAACAAACAAATGTTTGCGCCGTGTCTCCGTTTATCGAGCCTATATAATACATATCAAAAACATATGTCGACCCTAATACGTTGTACAAGACGTTCATTCCATCGGATCTCCGGCGTTTTCAAATATCGTTGAGTGGGGACTGCTTCCGCTGGGCCATAAAAACCCACCCACTCCGCCGGGAGGAAGATACGAAGCTCCTCCACCCAGTCCTACCTATCGTTATAATTTACATACAAAAATTTATTTTTCATAACTCGATAACATACATAATTGTCATTTGTTCTACATATTTACAAGCATTAAAAATTGAAAAAAAATTAAAATCAAACTTTAGGAATTCATTTAATTGTGGATTGTAACGAAAAATTATGTTATTCGCGTTAATCTGTGAGGAAGGAAAATATCATCAGTTTCAAAGGCTGTACTATCTGTTTTTTTTTTTTTTGAAATATTTTTTAAACAAAGACTTTTTGCTATTTATAGAACGAAGAATATCTAAAGTGTTCATATATATACTTTTGCATTTAGAATAAATTTATATGGCTAATATAAGCCAAAGAGGGACTCTGTCTTATTACTGTGTAAACATAGTGTACTACTTATTCCTTATCTCTATGAAAGATGTTTGATTAGTTGGTGATATGTTTAGACTAGCGTAAGGCGTAATGACGTTTTTTTTATCTTCTTCTTTCGTTTTCTATTTCTTTTTCTCTCGATAATTATGAGTCAAGGATTAGCATGCGGTTGGGTGGGTAATAAATGAGATATTAAATAAATAAATGCACAACTTAAATAAAAAAATAATCGTTTATTTGAGTAAAATAAATAAATAAGTAACGTAGGAACAAATCGCAGGTACTAGCTAGGTGATTGTTTTTCTTTGTTTTCTTTTCTTTACGAGCCGTATAAATTAAATTATAATTTATTCAAGTTAAATATCAATTCTAATATATATATATATTGGCTAACTATGGTATCGCTATTCGCTACAGCTACATTGTAAGCAAAAAAAAAAGGAAGAAAAAAACCTGCATGTGCATCGGTCAAAGATTCAACGGATTATAAAATCTTAACAATATTTATAATAATCACAGACAAAGCTCATGTTACATTGACTAAAATTGTCCTATTAACAATAATAATTATTTAACTCATTCGAATAACAACGAGCCCAGCCTCATTTGTAATACTGTATTCAAGCCACCTTTGAAAAAACACGTTAAACATATTTCTTAAAAAAAAATTTAAATTGCTGATTCTATAATCCAGTTGTTCAATGACTTGAAATTTCTCTTACGAGATTACCTGCTGGCTCCACAGGAGCGTTCTCTCCGCTAATTGGCAGTCGGTGGCTAATCGAGACGGCAAACTCTTCCATCTCTCTTCGTCTCGATCCCTCTCAATTTCACCATCCCCATGGGAATGGGACAATGGCGGTAGGATCTGTGTTCTTTGAGCCATTTTGTAACTGTCCTGTCTGGGCACGTGCTCCCTTCTTCTGCTCCCACCTCCCGACGCAGGTGTCGGAGTCGGGCTGCCTCCGCCTCGTTGACGATGATAAAGGTTCCGCTTCTGCTGCAGCATTCTTTGCTGGACGAGCAGCTGCAGCTGCGTACCAGAATCTGCACGAATTTTAAATTGCGGCTGTGTCTGCGACGGAGATGAAGGAGGTCTCAAGTGAACCAGATCCAGGTGTCCTCTAGCCTTTCCTGAATCTGAAATGCATTGGTTTAAATATCCAAAGGAAAAAATACAAGAATTATAGCGTCGAAAGCATGAAAACTCAAGGATACCTTGTATACTGCGCTGTTTGGTTGGTCGATCCCCGCCTCCCTGTGGACAAAACAGGAGTCTCGGTCCTCCGTCTGAGGCTCTGCGCCCCTGCGAGACCCTCGATATCCTTGCTGCAACCGGTGAGGGACTTTTTGGCGGAGGCGGAGTGCAAGATGGTAAACTACTGGTGAAACATCCAGTAGCTGTGAAATCCGGAGGGCATCCAGAGTCGAAGCTCGATTCAAAGAGGTCCGACGACGAGCTACCGTCGCCGGTGAACAAGGAGGCGTGACCCGGAGGATCTACCGGAGGACTGTCGAAATGTTGCTGCTGATAGTCGCTCAGTCTTCGATTCACCATTTGACTGTCTATTCGTTGACTGATATCTCGGTCTAGGCCCAGTCGGTGTTCCTCTAATTTTATTTGAGCCTCCCTCAGCTCGTCGCCACTGGCTCCTTCTTCCAAATCTCCTTCCGCGCTGCAGCAACCTTCGTCGGTGGAAGAACTCGTCGAGCTGAATCTCTTTCCAGCTCTGCTCGCATCTTCTCTTGTTCTGTGATCAAAAATTCACTGTTATTCGACGTGTTACCGGATAACTTATGGCCAGGAGAAGATCACGGACGTAGAATTTCGTTTGTATTCAGGACTTCTCACATCGAACGACTTACCACCAAAATGAGTATTTGCAACAGTTAAAATGATACGATAAAAGAAATCGAGGACAGAACAAAGATTGAGACATTATATTTTCAAATCGTCGTTACGAGTGAAAAAAGAAAATAAAAGATTAAATTAAGAGTTACCAAAACTGAAAGAGACAGCCACGATCTTCCAATCCGACCTGTCCACACAAAATCTTCAATTTTTCTCATCGATCAACAACGATCAATCACTTCAACGTCCGACTAAGCTATCGCTGTAAATGAAACAAAGAAAAAAATCATACTGTTAAAATCTAGCCCGATTGATGTTCCCGATAGGCAGGGGATTGGAAGCTGAATTTTGAATTCGTGCGCCAGCCAATTTGAGTCTGGATAAAGTAAAGAAACACAGTTTAATAAACAGTTTCTACAATTTTCTCCACCTACCTCGATTTATACTTTTCTTCCGTCGTACGAACCACCCCAGGCCAGCAACTGGTGTTGTTCGTAATACCGGTATTGCGATGTTGCTTGAGCCTCTCCAACAGCAAAAAGTAAATCGCTGTATGATGGTCGTAGCTGTTGTTTCTCAACGACTGTTGAAACATTGGGTAACTTTAGTATTCAGCTTTGACGAAATTCGCGTTTTTCGCTTACCTCTCTGGTCCGAGTCACGTCGATGCCCAGGCTGTGCATGAGCCTTAGAATTTGTTCATTGGGTTCTTGCACAGTCTGCGTGGCGGCCGCTGTTGCCGCGCTGGAAATTTCAGAGTCATTCGTATCTACGACCCCGGCCATCCAACGATGCCCCTTTATTTGAGGAATGGTGTATCGTTTTCCAGGCTCAAGTACGAGCATCTTTCTGATCAGGCTCTCGCAATCTGTTATCGCAATTAGATACAAAGTACAGATTAATTTTCGCGCACAGTCCACCGAGCATGATAGTTATTTGATAACGTCTGGTTTTTCTTTGTTTTTGATTACGCACGATCTGGTCTGGTCTACCGTACCGCAATCTATGCCTCATCGATGATCCGGATATTTTGCAAGACTAAATTTTTCCATCCATCGACTCGGAGCGTATAAAACTATTCATTTATTGGTACACAAGTGTTCCTTAGTAAAACGCGATCACGTGAAACGGAGTGACTGTACGAGGTCGCTCTTATCTCTTACTCAAAATCGTAGACTGTTCAAATAACGAAATAAACAGCTGCGCCTGTTCAATTATTTGATTACCTGTGCTCATGAAATACGGAATTCTGAACCTCCCGCTGAGCACACGATCCCTCAAGGACTGAAGCGTTGATCCGTCAAACGGCAGAGCTCCGCAGACGAGCACGTAGAGGACGACTCCCAAGCTCTGAAAGTGCGAATACCTCGAGTTTCAATCGAATGTAAGAAGATATTGAAAGAAAAGAAGGAATTTGGGTTCTAGTCTTACCCAAACATCAATTTCTGGACCTTCGTAGTGTTTCCCCCGGAACACTTCAGGCGCGGCGTACGGTGGGCTTCCGCACCAAGTACTCAGTCTTTCTCCGGGCGTGAATCTATTGCTGAATCCAAAATCGGCTATTTTTACGTTCATTTGTGCATCCAGCAGCAAATTCTCCGCCTTCAGATCACGGTGGGCTACTCCTATGGCGTGACAGTATTCAACCGCTGATAATATTTGCGCAAAAGCAGCTCTCGCCCTGGGCTCTCCCATTCTACCGTAGCGGGCTATGTAGTCGAATATTTCACCTCTGCTCGCGTACTCGCATACCTATATGAATTCAATTTTATTCTCATTATGCGGTTCAGCAAATTTGAACAAGAGGACATTCCCAGTTTCTCACCATGTAAATCATGTTCTTTGTCTCCATAACTTGATACAATTTAACGATGTGCGGGTGTTCGAGCTGCTTCATTATCTCCACTTCGCGGTATACCTTCTCCAAATTCGTCGAGTCCAACTGCGTTTTGTCTATGATCTTTATGGCAACCTGTGGATATAAAAGGACGCAATGAACGACGTTCCGGAGACGTTATGAAAGTTTCTCTTTCTCTCGACTTTATTTTATTCATTCAAAAGCATTTCTTAACAATCACCTCTGTCTTAGTGATCCGATGACGAGCTAATTTTACCACAGCAAAGTTACCCTTGCCGATGGTCCCTTCGATGTCGTAGAATCCCACCCTGATCTGCTTCTTGCTCTGTCCGGCTCCCTCCATACTTGCTTCTGTCTTTTTTCTTTCTCACAGTTACCTTTGTTAATTAATATTTAAATAGTTTGTCGATCAATTTTTCGACAATAAATATTCCCTCTTCATTCACCGGTTTCCAAAACAGCCTGAAACAATGTTCGATAATGTTCAACGATGTTGAACCAGAGGTAATGCTTCACGCGATACATCCGTGCTACTACGGTTGCCTACATCAAGGATGAAATAATTTTCTTGAATAGTTACGGTTTTTTCTTTTTTTTTTCTTTTCGTTGCGATAATATCGAATGACGAGTCTAGTTTCAAGGATAATTGATGAACCTTTGAACAGTATTTCCTCGCCTCGCTAGTTAATCCAGGTGTACGGAAAAAAATGAATGTAAGACGACGATGTCGTTGATATCGTGCGTATAAATATTGGCGTAAAATTTATCTAAAGCGTTCGTTGAATTTATTTGGTTTCTATAAACATGCGTCATCGGGCGTTTAAACACGCCGAGTGACATCGCGGACCTCGTGCCTCATATCGCTAAGAAGATAATGGAAAACTTGCTAGAGTATAAATAAATAAATAAATAAATGAATAAATAAAAAACTGTAGGAAAAGGCGTAACAAGATGATAAAAAAAAAAAAAAAATTATACTGCAACAAGTGCAGATTGCGATGAAAGAATAGACTAGACTATTCTTGACGTCACGCACGTTCTTGTAACATCCTAACGTACGCACGGTCTCAAGTACCTATTGACGGCTCTCGGTATCAATAGACGGTCGATACACCGACTAGTTCTCGTACCAGGGGTAAAAATGTGGAATAAAAAATATCTAAAATAGAGCTTCGATACTCGGTTTTGACGTAATGCCTGCGTAAATTGTGACTTAAAAATAACGTGAAGAAAAAAGGAAGACGGAAAGATATATAACACCCGTGGTTGGGAGTTGGACGTAGTTCACGACGACTGTAACTCACCCGCGAAGAATCCAAATCCCGATGCCATCCGGTCAGCGATTTAAAGTCTAGGTGTTATCACGTACATCCGAACTACGTTCGATCGGTCCATCACGACAACCCGCACGGTGAGACGGTTCGATACCGACTAACAACCGGCCATATTGTTGCCGGCCTCCCCTCGGTCGCCGCCGCTATCTGTGCAGAGTAGTTTCCGTACGCAGGCGTTATCTCTGACAATTGACGTCAACCGGTTCGAGCCACGTTAACGTTAATTACTTTAATATAATTACACCGAGGGTGTAGGAGGTACTAGCGTTTCAGCAACGTTCGGGAATTCGAACGTCGTCGTTGTACGAAATCCGGGGAACCCCGGCGCGAGGGGAACTCGACTAGGCACGGCACTGCTTGACGTCATCGAATGACGTCAATGTGTAGCTCCCCGAGTCCCGACCGACCCCCCTTCGGTATAGCGTATATTATTATCGCGGCAACGCAAGAACCGAACGCTACCGCACCACCAGACTGGGTAAATTGAGGGCTTCGTACCTGCGGGGATTAATATAAACCGAAGGGCGGGGTATGGATTGAAATGTTGAAATTCCACATGCATTGACACCTCGGAGATCGTCGTACTACGCCCGTTTGGCGATAATCACAATCATTTACCACACACGACGTGTTCTTTTTTAGAATTGACAATGTCAGAGACGCAGCTGTTACAATAGAATATGACGAGACCTTGCCGATGGATGTACGTGAAAGGTTCAATTTGCGCGAGTACTGAACAGCGAAACTTGGATCGAGCTTCACAAAAATTTCCATCCGCTCGTTATTTCGAATGTATATACAGTATCTTGTGTATCTGAATTTGACTACATTTTCAAACGCTTACGCGCGTCACGACAGTATTATTAATGTCTCGAGGCGCGTCTCTTCGCGGACTCGGGGTGCGATATGCACACATAAGACAAATAAAATTATTCCAAATAAGTCTATAAACGAACTTATTCACCCTCTTATACCCCCATCCTCTCACGTATAACTCAGAGCCAGTATAATGAAATATATATCAAGTATTTTTTGGGCAATGAAATAATTGTTTGACTCAATTTGTCCAAAAATCAAGACGTCGAGGGATAAATGCGCATGAGACGATGATGAGGATTTTCTATCCCTCTAATTTGCACCGAGTGGGATAATTTACCGTCCGCAATTATCTTAATTACGCTAATAGATATATTTCAATCGCAAATCTTCATAAGCTACAACGCACGTTTTTCTTCGCAATAATTTTCTATAATTACGAGATAATAAATATTGCCTCTATGATATAGGTACTCGTTGGATGACGTCACGCGGACGGGCAGTAAGGTAGCAATATATCGCCGGCGCACGAAGGTATTTCATGCGAGAAAGTGGAGGACTAATATCATTACCTAAATTTTGCGGTATATAAGATCTTCGTCTACCTTCCACGGTCGAAATTATAACGTCGTTTATGTCCTCTGCCGCAGACGCGGATCGTAGCGTGTATGAGTAAATATGTCAGGTTCCTTTTTTTTTTCATAATCTTGAATAAAGAGATCAATCGCGCGAGGCTCGTTATGTTTGCGATCTTGAAACGTAAAGAAGATGCCCTCGCCTGCAGCAGTTGAGACGTTGAAAAAATATGTATAATGAGGAATATGTGTATACACAAAAACCGAGAGGAGACAGAATGTTAAAAAAAAACTTGCTTAAAAACGCCCACAGGCACGAATAGGACCAGCTACGCACGCACGCGATATTCTCACATCTGTTTTTGTATTATTCTTTCTACCCAACACACATTTTTTTCTTCTTAAATTCTTTACGCACGTAATTCTATATCTGAATTATATACCTAAACTAAATTCTATTTTCGTAAACTTTGGCAGTTTCGAAAAATCATCCCAGTGTGCGGTGCAGGGGGCATGGTCAAAGCAACAAAATCATTTTCCACATTTTCCCCCCCACGAAGATTATTTCTATTCCTAGAATATATATTAATACATCTCATACATATCTGATACAACCGATTCAATCTTTCTCATCTACACACGCACACACACGTTGTGTATAATCTACGCGCTTGTATTGAACAAATATTTTTTTCACCGGTACTAATATTCGAAGATTACTATAATTACATTATTAACCCTCAGCCAGTACCCAAGTGCGTCATGAAACGATAGCACGAAATTCATTGCCAATTAGACGTTAGTTATCGTGCAGCTTTTATATACCTGATACTTTTTATACCCTACAACAGAAACGTTTCGAGCCTATCTAAGAGTTTTCACGTCTATAAAGTCATACAAAGAAGTGTTCAGGCTTATTTATACGCGATGATTCGACTCCCATTGACCTTCATCTCTGCATCAAGACTATAAACTCCAAATTGTAGTCCTTGCGTGATGTGATGTCATAACACTCTGTGAATCGACGTTAATCGGTCTTCAATAACAGAATCAATGATTCAACAGATTTGAAATAGTTCCCGCGCTTCTGTTCGCGGCAAAAGTAGTCCTCGAGAAAATACGAGGCAGCGCCACTTCCTAGAACGAATAGCGCGCCATCTCGTAGATCATTGGGAATGAATGGCGCGTGATTTGAAAAGCCTGAACAGCATTTATGATGTATCAAACTAAAACTATTCCAATCTTTTTCTTGTTCTTTTTTCCTTAACATCGACTAATCGATTATCAATAGATAATCGAACATAACTCGATTCAATTGGCCAAAAACAATAAAAATAATAATCGATTAATCACATTCAAAGTAAAATTCGGGTCCTAAGTATGAGAAAAAGTGGAAAAATTCGTAAAAGATTAATCGAGTGACGATAATAATCGAATATACTCTATTAATCGGAGATAAATGATCTACGCTTCGATTAATCGATTATTTTTTGCCATTCCTAGACTTTGTAATATTCAAATATCCGCGCGCGTCCGCCATCTTGTATCGGGATTTTTATTAGGCTGCGTCTAGCCGCACGTAAACCCGTGGCTGCAACACGGGACCCGTGCCTGCAACTCAGCATCTTTTATAGAACACTGTCTGGGTTCTACCCATCTGTGTGTGTGTGTTGTATGATTCTTTGCCTATGCTGCAGGCACGGGTCCCGTGTTGGAGCCACGGGTTTACGTGCGGCTAGACACAGCGTTTTTATTAACCATTCAAGATTGTACGAATGTCCAGACGATTTTTGGAAGGTCGTCTGTCATCATGTTTATTCATTCATCTCGTCATCTCACTTCGCAAGATAAATATCGTCAAGATAAATATCGTCAGCCCCAATGATATAATAGGAGTATTCCTATACCTTCAGATAATCATGATAAACTTGTTTTTCACCTAACGATTAGCAGCCGACATGCGATTGTTGCTTAGTGCGTTTCAACGCCGGGTTCTTCCGACCACTGAGTTTTTTAAGTTCAAAATTATGGCTAAATCGAATCATCAACAGGTTCTAACAGAACCGATTCAATTCTCCAGAGACTTTCTATTCCGACAGGTCAGTTCGTCCACATATTATTACAACTTTCAAAGACATTCGCTTTTTTTTCCACTCTCTTCAGCTGTTTGATGCAGTATCCAGTACCTATACCTACTTACTAGCCGACATAACGGAGAAAGAAGCCGTGCTGATAGACCCTGTCCTCGATCATGCGGATCGGGACGTAAGGATGCTGAGGGAATTGGGACTTTCGTTGAAATATGCTGGTAAATCGACTCGCTTTTAGTTTACACAGTAGTTGAGGTTGAGATTGTCCTCGATTTTTTCAGTAAACACGCACATGCACGCGGATCACATAACCGGTACGGGAAAGCTGAAGACCTTGTTACCCGACTGTCGTTCGATGATATCGCGCAGTAGCGGAGCTAAGGCTGATATTTTATTGGAAGCCGACGATAATATAGAGTTTGGGAGACATCGGATCGCCGTACTACCCACCCCTGGTCATACCGAAGGTGATACCCCGATGCTCCAGTTCTAATGATACTAGTTTTAAAATTGTCTCATCACACAGGCTGTGTCACGTACGTTTCTCATGAGCAAGGAATCGCCTTCACCGGAGACACTCTCTTGATACGAGGATGTGGACGGACTGATTTTCAGGTCTGAGCTCGAGTATCGACTCTGCTGAGGATTATCAGGGTCTCTGCAGGAATTAGGATTAGAAGCTTCGAATTATAGAAACTTTACTTTCTAGAAGTACTAGGAGAGGCTGAGAATTCGATCGATTGATCTTTGAAAATGTAGGAAGTCGATCCTTGCAGACTCCTTGATGGTATTTCTCATTGGTTCTTGAATCACAATATTTTTTTCATTTCTGTTTTATCGTTGATTTTATATTCAGGGTGGTTCCGCGGCGACGCTCTACAATTCTGTGCATTCCGTGATATTCAATTTCCCATTGAACTACAGATTATATCCAGCCCACGACTACACAGGTCGAACCGTGACCACGGTGGCTGAAGAAAGAGCCTATAATTCAAGGCTGACTAAATCATTGGAGGAATTCGTTCACATTATGGATAACTTGAATCTTCCGTATCCGAAAATGATTGGTAATCGTTATTCGATCTTTTATCTCCATAAAAATCAATATTCCACGGTTCTTCACCTATCAATCATTGCTTAACATTCAATCATCATTACAGACAAAGCTGTTCCTGCAAATAGAGTCTGCGGGATTTTCGAACAAGCCGAAGAGAAGGAGCAATAAAAAGAGACTCTTGAATAATCGATTATTGAATAACGAATGATGTAAAAAGTATAAATGGGGCATTCCACGCCAACTCGACCAGTGTTAAACCCCCACCATCTCAAAATCATTCCATGTTTTCTTCTAACATTCTACTTACTCAGTAAAAAACGCGTCCTAAATTTTTTTCAGATTTTTCTTATCAAACCGTTAATTTGTTATGAATTTTTGAAGTTGATTGAAAATGCCCCTTTTTGGAAATCTGAAAAAATTATCAAAAATCCAGTAGATGACACAGAACAGCCCCCCGTTTAGGAAAACTTGGGCCGAATTTTTTTTCTATTTTTTTTCCACTCGATTCGGAATTTTCTAATTTTTGAAACTGAAATTATTTAACACAGGATCAAATTTCAAGCGTCAAATAAGGTTTAATTTACTCGGAAACGTTCGGTTTCACCATTTATGACCATTTAATTTGATGCTTACGATTTGATCCCGTTTTAATTTCAGTTTTTGAAATTAAAAAATTCCGAATTGAGTGAAAAAAAATTCGGCCCACGTTTTCCTAAGTCCTCCGTGTCATCCACTGGATTTTTGAGAATTTTTTCAGATTTTTGAAAAAGGGCATTCTCATTCAACTTCAAAAATTTATAACAAACTGACGGTTTGATAAAATAAAAATCTGAAAAGAATTTAGGACGCGTTTTTTACTGAGTAGAATATTAGAAAAAAACATGGAATGATTGGCTTTAGAGAAGAAGCAATAGACAGAGACTCTTGATATTCACGATTATTGAATAACCAGATAGATCGGGATTGGGATTTCGAATTGCAATATTGTAAAAAGTACAAGTGATGCATTTTTATTGTAAATAAAAAATACATATATAACGTTTTTAATATTGTTTGATTTATTGTCCGGCTTTCATTCAACTATTTTTTTAACAATAAATAAATTCATCTATTCAGTCTATTATAACGGAAAAGAAACGGTAGAGAAGATCAAAATTCCTCAAATTCATATGATTGACGATGTCGGGTGCACTCGAGTGTCGATAAATATATTGCCGCTATAAAAGACCGCGCGCAGTTAGTAGTTACGTATCCCCGTCGGTATTGCAGACCGGAGACCATCGACCGTTGACCCACGATCGTCAGGGTTGGGTTACACCCCGGGCCGACGATATTGATAGACAGAAATCGATGATAAACAGCGACGAAGCCATAAGTGCTTCTCGGAAATGATTAATCAATCGCGAATAGGAGATTACTTTTAAAATCCGCCCCGCAGGTGAGACGCGAGGCACCCGAAGGTCGAATAAATACATCAAGCAGACGGAAATTCGCGCGACTCGATGAGGATTCTATTGTACGAATGATCACGTAGCTATTACGAGTCGACATCCTCCCGAGAAGAAGCAGCATCGGCGTTCGTCGCGAATCGAATCGTATTTCGTTGAAATTTATCTAGAGAGGACCCACCGTCGCGGTAGTAGGTACGGGGGTAGGTGGGCAGGTTCTTATACTGCATAGCTGAGAGTTGAAATCGATACAGTTTCCATGGCAACGCGGCTATTCGCTGGATGGCCGACGCTGGGGCCAAGGCTACCCCCGCGCTCGTGCATTTTCATGCTTGCCAAAAATATATAGCTTTTATTTTTCTATATTTTCACGGGTTTTATTTTTCTTATTCTCTCTCTCCAGGTATTCATAAATATTAAAAAGAACAAGAAGAGGAATAGAAGAGAAGGAAAAAAAAACTAGAAATAAAACAAATTATAATACACACGAAGGAAAAGAAAAAAACAACAAGTTTTTAGTTTTCATTTCAGGATTTTTTTTTACTTTTCCGCAGAAAAATTCTACGTGACCTCCTTTTATCCCCATTACATTATGCATCTGGCATATTTTTTTAATTATAAACCACTCACATTCTCACGTTCAAGGTTCAAGCCGTATAAAAAACGGATTATGAAAATTTGAGATCACTGTTTTACCTCCGGAATTCAAAGTTCTTCATTATAACGGCTAATTATCCCCTTTTCTTAATATTCTAGATCTGCTTTAACAATTTTACAATCATAATTATTATTATTATTGTTATTGTCTCAGAGCCAGTAGAGGTTCGAAGTGCTCAGCAGTCTATAACCGGGATCAACTATATCTAGTAGCAATGCAAAGTCGTTAATTAGCCTCTTGTCCATTATACACATCGCTCGCAATTCCTTCCTCATGAAAAAACCAAGAATACCTGCATAGCCATACCTGTAGATAAACATAAATAAGTACAAATATTAGTCCGGAGTAGAAGGATAAAGTATGATAGAACGATGTTTTATTCAAACTGTGGACTGTACTCAGCGATCGAGTCGTTCGAAAAATCATAGTATCCGTGCCGAGGTGCCGAGTGGCGAGTGAAGGAATCGATTCATCCACGAATATTCTTCTCGTTTCGTTATGCATTTAAAATACCGAATTACGGACGTTGTTTACCCTCCGTACTCGCGTTTATTTGCAGTAGGACGGAATTTGAAAGATCAGTTTTCCCGCGCTTCGGTCGAGTCTCTCGCGCGGCGTGATACACTCGGGCCTCCCACCAGCGCCCCCGCCGCCGCCATCTTGATTCTAGACAGTCGGCGAGGACGGCGACGCGAACGACCCACGACCCACCCAGTGCTGCGGTAAACGGGCGATTGAACCCTGCACGAACACTGGCTCCGCTCGCAGTCGCGTCAAAGGCGGTTTTTCGTACGGGAAATAGGAATATATACTCGACAATTATAATACTGGTATCGATATCGTGTTGCGATTGAGTGTGTCGGGAAGAATATTGATTATTTAAAAAAAACCATAAAACTCAACTGAGGTTTTTTTTTAAAATGACCAGTTTGACGCTACCCCTACTTTTCGGGCTCTTTATCGTCTCTCGTACTCAGGTGAGTCGCTGCTGCAATATAAATTCTAACCAGTTTGAATACGTCGATCAAGGAACCGATTATTCCACTCCAACAATCGGATTTGAGGATTTTGTTTATTTTTTATATTTCTCGTCTCGTCCGGGTGAAACATGATCGATTATGTATTATATATTCACGGTACGATTTCATCCACGTATTGATTCCACAGATTCGTGAGTTTCGCTTGTTTAATTCCAATCGACGATCTCACGTCGTTATTCTAAATGTAAACAAGATTAACGATCCGGCGTTCGACGTACGCGAGACACTTTGGACGCAAGGATCGATTTCTCGTACAATCGAACCGGTGAATCGTGGACAGGCCCCATGTCCCATGTCCCACCTCCCTTTTCGCACACCGTGAATAATAATTCATCGATATCAAATAATGGAACGTGAGAATATACATATTTGAATAAATACCGCGCACGAATCGTCAATCTATAAACCAAACGGCGTGTGCAGCTCGAACTATTTACTCACGCCGTTAGAAATTTTCTGTATATCAAGTTTCATTTAAACTTTTTCAATATTTTAATATTCATATAACAGTTTTGAAAATTAATAATCATTCGGAAATTTCATAGCCAAGATTATAATAAATTTTATATACAGAATCTTTTGAAAATTCGGCTGAATACTTATATATGATATAAAAATTCATGATAATTTTATTTAACAATGGGTTTTCACTGCTACAATAATCGCCGAATCGGAAAAAATAGAAGAAATTCCAAGATATTATAGATGCACAAGCTCAGACACAACTAGACGCTGAAATATTCACTATTCTACAGCCAACCGAATCGCGAAACTCCGTCACATCTGTTTATCTCATCGAGGCGTAATTGTAACCCGATCGTGGTCTGCGTTTCGATATCATACCAGTCGAATCAACGACGATGACGATGATGAATGATTGATCAATCTATGAAAAAATGAATTCTCGTCTCTCGGAGGTTCGAGCCTGATAAACTTCGGTCACTGTGAGAGTAGACACCTGTTTTTAGACGTGTAGGAAGATGTGCTCGACGAGGCAGGTAGGCAGGTATAAAAGGATGAAAAGACCGCGAGATACCAGAGACTACGGAGACTCTTTCATTCTCGTTCGTGCATATCCTTGTTCACGGTTCTTTTGTCGATATAATTTCCAGTTTAAACTTTGAAAATTATGCGGAGGCTCGAAGCTCGCAGGCACTTGGAGCTACTTACCTGCTACTTCTTCTTCTTCTTTCACAAGGCAGAGAGAAACTAAGGATGTAATCAGAACCGTTTAACGAACGGTGATAAAGTTTTAAATGATAATTGAATCGCGAATTCTCATCGCTTCGGGTAAAAATCGATCCCATAAAACGGAAATTGTCATATGTATGTATATATAGGGGGCATTCCATGTAAACTAGACCAATGATTCTCCGATCTGGAAAATGCAGTCCTGAATTTTTTAAGAATTCTCCTGCCTATAATAGCGTTAATTTTTTATGAATATTTCACCCCGTATAAAATTGACCTTTCTTCAAAATGTCGACGAAATTCTACAAAAAATTCATTTTTCATTACCATTATTTTGACATCCGACCAAAATTACCAAAAATTTTAGAATTTACCACAGAATCTTTGGTAATTTTTAAACAATTATCGTAACGTCGCAACACGGCGTTTTGTTTGTTCAAAATGTTTAAAACGTTGAAATCAAGAATGGTGGGAGAAAATCATTGGTCGAATTGACACGGAATGCCCCATATAGTCTTTTTTTAGGATCGTTTCGGACTCCGCGCGCGAATCCAGATCGTTATTCGTTAGGCGCGCTAAACTCTCTAACCCTGAGTGCGTTTAATGGTTGATTGAATGAATTGAATTACCGTTCGTTCCTAGCTGCACTTCAGTATAATCTGCATGCCAAGCAGCCCGCGGTGCACGGTGCACGGTGCATTCTATCGGTATGTATCTCAGCTATTTCGGACCAAAGCTGGAGCCGAGGAGCGTACAATATTCGAGTAGCACCCTTACCTCGGAGCTTCGCCTATTTGGGATCACATCGATTGCCGATCAATAAATTCTGTGCTATTAAGTTGAAGCTAGCAGCCATAGTTGGCGACCAAAAGTTTTGAATTCAATCAAAATGAGACGATAAGGGACCCTAGAATTTTGGATTTTGTGAAATATTATTTTATTCGGGAGAACTTTGAAATTTTTGCATGCGACTACATAGCTGCTAGGTAGCTTTAGTTTTATGTCAGACTCTCGGAACGTTGGGATTGTTAATTTACAGGGTAGCTATATCGCTAATTAAAACGTGTATCTAATTAATCCTCGGTCGTTCATACAGGCGATTTATTACACTTGGACTGAATTAACCCGACGTGTCAAGGTTTCTGATATATTTTAATGGGATATTTTCCGAGAAGATAAAATCACAGAATTCAGTCATTTTTATACAAACTTGAAAATTCGTGGGTTTTTTTTATTTTATTTGAGAAAATATGAAGCTTCTATCTAATTATATTTACTATCTATAGTTTGAAAAATGAAATTCGACAATTTTATATTTTCTTGAAATTTAATCAATGATATTCTTCAATTTAGTTCTAGAACATCGTTTTTAATTCCGAGCTACAGTTGCGCAGATCGCTGATTAATCACATTTAATATACATACGAACACAGCGTAATATCCATCGAGGTCGAAATTGTTTCGCTGAATAAACGGATGTTCTATTCAAGTTTTGACGAATAATCGATAAAACCGTAGGTATAATTAATAAACTGAAATTAATTAAATATAATTGGGAAGCAACGAAGAGGAGAAAGGAGAATAATTAAAATATGCCCTTGACCGCGAACAAAATATTGCGTGTTATACCTACACCTTTTATATTATAGTCACAGGACTCACCTAATCAGCCCCTTGTGCCTTTTTTCTCGATTGTTTTTTTTTTTTTCACCTTTTTACCCCAACAAAGAAAATAAAACCCAATGTTCCTCAATTGTAATGGTTTTTTTACACCCGTGAAGAGAATTTTCATCCACATCCTACCAGTTTATTTACTCTAATCTATCTATTTGTACGGTGAAAAAGACAAATGATAAGGAATTTTGAAAACGAGTCAGAATAAAAGTTCCCCAGCGATTTTTTCTTCCTCGCACTGAAATCTTGATCAATGAAAATAGTAGCAACACTTGTAGGTATTAATTATAAATGAAAAAAGTATTCAGAAAAAATTAGGGATTTTTTTTTTTAACTCTTCCACAGTGGCCATCATGAACGAAAAAAAAATCTATCGAGGATGTAATTGAAAATAGAAGGAGAAAAAAAATGTTTATGTAAAACGTCGCGTGCAGTTAAAGCTCCTTAAGGTCGTAGCGGTCAGATTTCGTTAAGTGCATTAGCCTAATCCAGTTAGATCGAATCTTGTAATAAAATGAAATGAAAAAAGGACGAAGGGAAAAAATGGTACAGGTATCGGCGTAAGGGTTGCCTCATATCGAAACGAGATGTCTCGACGCTTTTCTATAGTCGATCGAGATGAAGCATCAAGCGTTAAATTTATCGCTCGTATTTCAACCTCCTACGTTCTCGTCACGTGTTATATTTGAAAAAAATTATCCATACCCTCGGCACTTGGCCGTTCGAGCGGAACGTTTCATACCATAGTGACAAACGAAGACTGCGATGAAGTTTCGAGTTTGGTAGTTAATTCAAGGACTTTCCTTTTATCGTTTTGCCACAGAGACGAGAAACGTTTTCAAACTCAAAACTCTCAACTCGACGGATGCCATTCCGACCCATTATACAAACGCTAGAATTTAAATACCTCTGCAATCTTTGCGGGCCGTTGATATTTTAGCTCGAATTTCCCGTATTATCGTTGATACACTTCATTCTTCCACTTGACGCTTTTCATGGTGTGAAATAACAGAACCAACGGTGAGAAAAATGGTCGATGCGCACCAAAAAAAGCCCTACGGCGAAAGGTAGATCATTCGCGATCTGCGAGTGCGCCAATTTTTCTTTTTTTTTTCACTGTTACGAAACAGATGACTTTGCTCTATGAATCATTTACCTGTTTTCCGACTGGCACGATTTTCGCTCAACAATGCCGAATTAATTTGCATATTCTTATTGGCTCATCGGCAACCCTTACGGTTCGTTGCTCCAGACCTTCGATTAGAGTGATTGAATTTGATCGTTTGTCCAAGATGAAAGGATTCCAGCGATTTTCTAGACTCCGGTTTAATCCAGGCCGGAAGCTTATCTATATACGAGCTTTCTATAGGCGATTATTTTTTTTTCATCCAGTAGACCAGAGGGAATAAAGGCTGGTACGTGTTATAATATCGTATTTCACACGTATGTATTATAGCGCGCTGCAGTGTATGTATAGGCTGAAAAGTAGGCCTAGGGTATTTTTATTTTTCAGCTATATACCTCGGTCAAACTCTTCAGTGGGACGCTGCAGTTACGTACAAACGCGTGCTTGTATCTTATACAATAAATTTCATTCAAATAAATGATACTCGATCGATTTTTGTTCTTGTTGTAATTTTGATTTTATTGAAAGAACGATAAGAAAAACCAAAAAATTCGAGTCCATTCATTAACTTTCTGTCGTTTCCTGTGAATGAATTAGAAAAAATACTAATTCTGATGAGAGGAGAGCGCGACAAAAAAAAATGGTTAAAACTACCCTTTGTAAAAACAGGGCTACAATGCGACCTCCTGTTCGAACTTTCACGTTTTATTCATCCGCAAAGGTGGAACACGAAAACCTTTTTAACGAACCTGACTCTCGCTACGTGCTCATATCGGAGGGGATATTATTATTTTTTTTTTTTTTTGTTAATTCCTTTTCGTGACACGATTTTAAAATTTTTTTATTTTCTACGCAAGCTAATGCAAGTGATGCGCGATTCAATTCACAGCTTTTTGCAAATGGTGACGTTTTCAATCGAATTTGATAAATCAATTCGATATTATGAAGCTTCTGATCAGCTTTTAGCTTTTTTGTTTGATGCCGTTTGACAATTAAATGACAAGTCGTGCGGTTTAGGAGTAAACTTTACTCGGGGTAGTTCGAAGTGTAAAGTTTCAAGATGGAAATTATTGTATAATCGTTTCTGAAACTTTTTGCTTTAAAACTTGGACCGAGGTATTTACCGTCTATAAATTACCATAAAAAGTGCAGGATGGGAAAGGAAGTTTAGGAGAGATCGCAGACGAGATCGCGATTTGAATGCCTGAACACCTCTTGACGATCAATTCCTTGGAGTCTTAGACGTTCCGGTATTCCTATCACGATTTTAATAACCTTGGGCTTAGGTATAACTGACTCGGGATGCCAAAGGCGATCGGGAGTGGGTGGCTAAATATATCCACGCTAGATTATACTCGCTATATACCTAAGTACCTGAACCCGAACAAAAAAAAAAAAAATGAAAAAACAAAAAAACTAAAGTAAAAGAGGTCCTATCTCCCACTCGTCAACGAGAATAACCTCAAGGGTCCGATAGAACACGCATTCGGTGAAATTAAAGTTATGGGTACTCAGCATCATGAACAGACGTATCTCTGTACGTACACGTTAATATCATACGTACCGCGACGATTGTATCTTATTTCATAGGCTATAACAGACCTCGAGTCTTTGTTATGTCGATGATGGAATACAGATGACATCGGGCTGTTAAACTCTCGCATATAAAGTTATGTCACAAATCAGTCGTGTATAGATCACTGACGTATTTATGCGAATGACTCAAACTCAGCACAAAGTATGTTGCGTGACGCTTAGTCGTGGTTTTAAATTTTACGAGTGTCTTCTACATACAGAAAAAATTCCGGTATTGGTATACAAGTTATAGTCGTATAATTGTACTGAAATCCGAGGGTCATTCACTCCTGAAATCAGGTGTCACCCTGGATTTAAATCGGAATCAAATTATGCGAAGAAAAGGTTTCGAAATCGCTAAAAATCAGCATAAATTCTTCCAAAAAATTACGTAAAATTGGCTGAAATCTTTCAAAGCGAAGGAATAATTCTTCAAAAAAAAACCATAAAGTTAGGTAGGAAAAATACCAAATGAATTTTTCTATGTGTAATGAAACCTTGACCTTTTAAAAATTGTCAAGATTCCCAGAAGTCATTCTTCAGAATTTTTTTAATGGTTTTACGTAATTTTTTTAGTCTAAGAAGCACGAAATAAAATCTACGGTGGATCGATTTTACATTTTCTGGTCTCAAATTGGAGATCGGTAAAAAATGAATGTTAAAAATGAACGGAGAGCTTCTTGAGAAACTTATTTCAACTCGAGTTATGACGGAAAAGAAACCCCATGAAAACAGGAAAACGATATTTTATTTCATAAAATGATGAATATCAGGTACAATTTTTATCTGATCAAAAAGTAATCTGTTCGTAAAAGTGAACGGTTCGAGACCAACAAAACTGAAACTGGTTCACCAGTAGAAGATTTTATTTCGTGCACCATAGACTGAAAATAGAAATGGTTTTTAAAATCGTGTGAAAAACCATTCGGAAATCTGAAAAATGACTTTTGTCGATTTTTTACTGTTTTTAAATGTTATTTGAGATATTTGCAATTTTCAAGTGTATCGTTCATACCCAAACCCCTCAATTGGAGAAGATAATTTCAATCAATTTCGTCCGTGAAACAAATCACAGAGAAAAGAAAAGTCTATCGGTGTTTGCTGTTGCGGGTATAAAAGGTTTTCGTTTCATTTGTCGCGTTTTATACCCACGTCGCACCCTGCAGCCAAGTTGACTTCGCTTGTTGACCCGCAGGACAAATCGATACTATCACGGTCGTAGAAAATAAAGACATACAGACACGGACGTAAGGCTGACGGTGACGTAACACGGGCTTTAATCAACCAATCAAATGTAACGTGGGCACTAGAACCTTCCCGATTATAAGGGAACTAGAGGCGACGGGACCGGAAATTAACCCTTTCGTCGCTCGCGGAACTTCCCAGTTCGCCATTTAGCCGTATTTCTGCGCCCTTTTCCCTATTCGGGATACTATCTCTCTCCCTTTCAGAATTCAGTCTCCGAGGATAAATACCTACTGCAGCCCCCGGTCGGCATCCTCCCATCCCATTACAGAAAATTCGTCGTTTGGATGGGATTTCGTTATACCCCTCTGTCCACGACAGGTACAGTTACTCAAAAATCGGGATACACACGATTCCGAGGAATACGGAAAAACTGGTCAATTCATAAGTCATATTTTTATCACGGAATGTACCCTTACCGCATTTTGCTCGCGGTATGTTTCCCTCAGCACGCAGACGTGCGAATTTTATTCTTCAACATTTTCCACCCCCTCTATATATAATATGCCTGAAATATGTCCGTCCGTGGTATGATTTCAACAATACCGAGCAAATATCCCTCCGCATAAACGTTGGACGGTGGAGGTTTTACAATTTTTTTTTTTTTTTTCATATGCCAATACGTACTGCATTTTTGACGAGTTTTGAAGAAAAATCGAAAAATTTTGCAACTTTTATCCATCCAGAAGTGAATGGAATTTTTTTTTTCTCTCGTTTCTTTCATTACGAACTGCGATATATTTTTTGTGAAAAGAATCTTGACGTTTGTACTGTTTTTTTCAATTTTCAGGTTCTTTGTTTTCAGATAACAGAGAAAGGTTATTGTAATCAGTTCGAAAAATTAAAAGTTGAGGTTTCACTGATCAATATTTATTTACTTTTTTTGTCCGGTGAGAACGAGCAACGGATTTTTATCATCTTAGTCTCAATCGAAGCTACTTTTCCAAACTGAAAACTTATCAGATTTTGGCTCCGATCGGTTCAGTACTTTTCGGACTATTTGCTTAAGGAAATTCTAAAAAAAATAATAATAATAACGACGATATCTTGCATTTGGATAAAAATTGGTATCTGAAGGTTTTTTGGGTCACTGGTCACGAATCTGAAGACATAATTCGGAATGGGAAATTCAATTTGGTGGAAATAATCTAAAAATATTCGACGTATCCGACGGTTTTTTGGATCGCTGATCACGAATACGAACTCTGCAGATTTGCCAACTTTTGGGAATAGAAAGAAATATTCAGATTCTGATTGATATCGGTATTTTGATTCACCGATAACGAACCCGAGCGCAAATTCGCGGAATTCGAAATGGCGAATCCAATTTAACTGCAAAAAACCTATAAAACTATTCAAATTTTGGTACCCGTAACTTTTTTGGCTCGCTGACCACGAATTTATATATAGCCAAAATTTCAAACACTCGAAGAAGTCCAAAAGCTGTTTCTCCTTCTCAGTGTGGCGAAATAAAAAATTGTTTGGGAAACTCGAAAGTTTTTGTACCCACTGTACTAGGTGGATAACAAGTTTAACAATTTCCGCGACGCTCTTGATTGGCGTTATCAGGGAAATGTGAATATAATTCGATTTTTCAAATTTTGTTGCTCCCCGATGGATAGGCGTGACGGTAATTAACGTACCTACAGCGCGAGTGCGACGTGAGAGTGGAATAAAGTTTTAATCAAGAGATATGCCCAAGAATTCAAGCGTCATGGGACGCGCTTAAACTTCGAACTTTTAGTCGGCATGTTTATTGATCTTTCGGAGCAATCGAGTCCGGTCTACCCGCCATTTTGAGCCACTTTAAACGTACCGAAGAAAAGTTTAATCTAAAATCCGAGAGAGTTTAACGTTTGTTTAAGATCTACCTCATACGAATGCCTGTGTATACGGTATATTTATCTCGAAGACGAAATTACCTCGTTTTCTCGAGCAGAAACAGGACATTACCTATTCAACACCCGAAGCAAAAAAAAACTTACGTCGTTAAAAAAAAAAGTTTCGATATCGTTATACATATATGTATAAAAAATGCAAATCTGCCACCGCAGTTTCTTCCCCCTCCACTTTTCTATACACTCGAAAGAATTTGATTTAAAAAATCGCGGATAGTCGTACACCGCGAGGGACTCGTATTTTAATTTCGTAGGTCAATCACTCCGCGAATTTTACTCCTCCGCGTTCTCTGACAATCGATATTCCATCAGCTCCGGTGCAGGGTGGGAAGGGGGGTGTGCGCTATCTCTTCCATCATTTCACTCGCTCCGGATGAAATCGTTCCTTATCCTTCGATATCCTGCTTTCCGGGTTCATCCGGCCGTGTCGCGTAATATACTTACACGCTGATGTACTTCCATTTCGGAATTGAATACCTCACGAGTTTCCAATTATATGGATAAAGATATTTCTTCGCAAGAAATGAACTAAATTTTTTAATTTTTAACTATCTATCTTTATTTCTTACGTCATCGCGCTTCTTTTTATGATGACACGGATTCAATTTCAGATCCGAATTAATTTGTTTGACTTGTTTTTTTTTTTATTCGTTTACTAATGACAATTTTTTGTGCTTTTTTTATCGTTTCAGGCAGTGTCAGAGAGACTGGAATTGGCCCCAGCAGGTGGGAGGTGGGAACCGCAGGTAATTTAAGATTAAATAAACCGTTTAAAAGTTTATCGGTATTCATTTTCAACGATTAAACTCAGTTATGTTTTCTGTGTGACAAAAAAAACGGGTATTTAATTACGCAATAAAAAGTTATAATTTATTGTAATCTATGGATGACGAAATTGAAAATGAACCAAGGATGATCCAAGCCACCGAATTTTAATTGAATTGTCTTTCAATACAATATAATAATAATTAGTTCATGTTTTTTACTCCTTCGAATGGAACTAAAAATCCTCCGGCCTTTTAAGACAGAATTATGACGTCACCCATGAAATTCAATTAGGTCATAACTTTATCAATATTGTAGATACTTTTTTTGGTGAAACAGACAGAAAAATACAAAAATTGTGTAAAGACTGTTCGATAAATGAAAGAAATTGTATTTTTTTTCCCCCTAAGGTTGCGACACTCTGTGAATCAGGAGAAACTTATTTGACGCAACACATCGGTGATCAGGGAAGATGGGTTTCTTCGACCGATAAGAAGGGTTGTCTTACAGACAAGCTCGAAATCCTCGAGTACTGCAAGCAGGTGAGAAATTGAATTTACTCTTCTTTCTTCTTTTCTTCTTTCTTGCAGAATTTATCATCCAATTTCACAGTTATGTTTACTCGTCCATATCCTTCGTGACCCTAAAACAAGAAGTTAAGAGCGAATGTATATACATACTACCGCGATAAAGCGCCGTCAGTTTACTTTAGAACTTCAGGTGTATATAGGTATAATCTCGGAGTGAATAAATCCAGAATATTCGAAGCGTAAAAATTTCATGCTTCAGCTTGGTATGATAAAATAATCGTTAAAATCTCTTCAAACGAGGACTTCGGACTGCATATATCTTTGCGTAGGAAGAATTGATAGGCGTTTCACGCTACTTATCGGTAATATTAAATTTTCAATTACCATTTACGAGATCCACCAGACAAATTGGTCTCGGGTATAAGTTAAGCTTTGACCTTTTTCTCGTTCATCAATTGATAAGAAAATAAAGAGAAAAGAAAAATGAGAAAGTCAATGCGGATATTTTTCACGATATTACATAATATAATATCGTATTCGTGTACGTATCAAGGCTTCAAAGAAGAACCCCCGACTGTACACTGTATATCTTTCGTTCCGATACACAATTGAGGAAAGTGGTTTTCGCGAGGGGTGAAACGAAACAAAAGATATCGTATTTTGCTCGAAGGGCTGAAGTAGAAGGGATCCTTAGAAGACCGCCTCGTTTCTTTCCTAATATTACATCGAGGGTCCACTGGAGCAGGTTATATAGAAAGAGAAATAAAATGCGATGGGGGCGGGGGGAGGATTCGGTGGCTCGATTCTGTCACCCTGTATGTTACTCGAGGGGACTCTTTTCTGAGTCACGACCGGCTCGTGGTTAGCCGCTCCTGGTTCTGGGAGGTGGAGGTGGAGGTGGAGGTGGATATAGAATATAGTAAAGAGTAGGAGCACCCAACTTCTACACGAAGGTAATGGACGTGGGCGAGCGACCGGGCGACGGACTGAGCCTGAACTCTATCTTTTATCTAAACCCTGTGTCTACATGCTGCAGCGTACCGGCTACATATTACTAATCTGGACTCGAGGAGACTTTCGCGTCTCGCTTTATATTTTACGGACGATTCGTAATTACGTGAAACTCTGGTGGTAGTTCATTTCACCTGCTGCAATATCACCGACACACACGACTCGCGTGCAGACTTATTCTCGAAATTATTTCTACACTGTTTGAAAAAAAAAAATGTTTAAACGGGTTTTTTTGTTTTATTATTGGACGAAAAAAATTTCAAACTACATACTGAATGTCACAATGAAAGTAGTCACTCCAAAATTTCAATGTAGAATTGAAAAATCTAAGGGAAAAAAATTTGTTTGAAGTAAATATTTTACTAACAATAAAATCAAGAAGAATTTGAAATTGCCTTACTGGGAATATTCACCGGTAATTGCTAGGCATGCAATATTTACTCGAATCAAGTAAATATTATTTTACCGTAGTAAATATTTACTCGATGATATTCAAATATAACTGATTTGATCTTTGCTTTATAATCAATTATCTTATGATTTGGTTTCGATTAATTGGATTTATTAGACAGGTAATCTTCGCGCATGGCGATGAAGAAAGCATCAAGAATTTCGAAGAGAAATGTCAATGATTTTTTAATTTTTTTTTTTTATTTCCACATAATTTTTCCAGTCAACTGTTTCAAAATCTTGAATCTTGTTTATCTCGTTTTTTCGCCTAAAAAATTCTAGTTTAATTTCCTCTCGTTCTTGTCGCTTGAAAAAAAAAAGAAAGGAAGAAAGACAGTCATCGTCCTCATAAATTTTTCGAACCATTCACCAATTCAACGTGACCTTCTTTTCTTTATCTTGAGTGAAGAATTCGACTAGAATTGAGCTCGTTGAGAATTTTTTTCAATGTCGTCATTCGAGGCACAAAGAAAGGAAAAAAGAAAAACGGTCTATCTCTTCCTGTGAAACACCGACCGCCGACATTAATTCTGACTATCGATCTATGCGATCGGAAATATCTTACAGTCTCTGACTAACATTTCCAAGCCTAGGCCCTCACGACTTTCGGGTAGCTGATCTTAGAAATTGAAATTTACTTGTTATACAGTTTGTGGGCGTCAAGGGACAATCTATTACGACTTGTAGTAAAACGGTATGCGGTTGTAGTAGATACTCTAAAAATACTCCTGAATTGGCAATATATTAGCAAACTGCGATTTTCTCTTTGGCTCTCGATGATTCATGAACAATGAGCACCAACAAAGAGGTGAAAATAATCAAAATCGATAGAAAAATGATTTTTTTCGCGTTTTACATTGTTTTTTCTTGCAATCATCGAAGATAAAGCGCTCGGAAAACTAAGAATCCGTGCCATATCTTCATCAATGCGTAAAACTAAGATCTTTTGAGAGTATAATGTTTGTCAATATAAAATATCCATGGAAAGGCTGAGAAATATCAATCGAAATATCTGTAAATGCCCAATTATTAAGACACTAAATCCTATATTCTGTACCGAGTCCGGAAATCAGGCGATTTCTGATGAGTGTGAAGCTTGCAACAGGAGCCGAAGGCGAGGAAAATTGACACTAGTCGAGTGTTTATAATTATAGTGCGGAAAATAAAATTTCCCGCACCGTTTTTCGCATATGCGAGGGAAGAGTGGTACTCAGTTCGAAGAGTTTCTCTAACGCCTACTGGATATATCCTCGAACCAAGAAAAATTTGATAATGTTGTACAAAATAGAACGGCAACCGCATTAAGTGGTAGAAGGTGGGAAAGCTATGGCTCTGTAATCCCACTGAACGATAACGTGATATTATCAGGCGTTTTCAGAACCTGGAAAATGAGCCCTATCGCGATCCACCTTAACGTTACGTTTCCCGTATACTCTTGGGATATACGAAATCGCGACGAAATGTTCTTTCGCTTAGTACCCAACAGCTTAGAGATCAATTTAGCGTGAACCAACCAACACGCACGCGCGTATTTGCAGAAATGAGTGAAACGAAAATGGGATAAGTGATAAAACGGTATAAAAAAAACTCCTTGTGATACAGCGAGGATGAAAAATGTGAGAAACCCTTTCGCGGTTTCTTTATTGGATTTCTCTGAATGGGATTTTTCTGAAAGAGTTTCTTGACAGTGCAGTAATTGCGATTCTGCACGACACAGAAATGAAATTAACACCATATATTTTTTTTCTTCTTACATTTCAGGCTTACCCGAACCGAGACATAACGAACATCGTCGAGTCTACCCACTACGTGAGAGTTAGTGGATGGTGCAAGCCCGGACGAACCAAGTGCAAGCTCTCACGATGGGTCCGGCCCTACAGATGCCTAGGTAAGCAGCTCTAGCGACGACGGAGAACGGAGAAAGTACTCGTAACACGGCATCGGGTCGTCACCTCGTTTACCTATCGCTGTGTCGTAAATGAAAACCGAAGACGACTCGAATATTTTATTTTTTAGCTTTTCTTCGGGATTTATAAGGGTTGACATAAATGGCATAAGCACGCCCCTCGACCTGTCGTGCGTGGTAGATACCCCTGATAAACTGAACCAGTATTTTATTCTTGGTTGAACGCGTTGTGGAAGGCCTATGGCGCTGGTCTGTCACTCTCCCGTGTATAACGTAACCAAAGAAAATCAATATCCATAGTAGAGGCAGAGGAAGCCTAATGGACTGAGAGCGTTTAAAATAGGATCAAAGGGTTCTATAATTACATCAAACCGATGTGTAAATTTATCTACTCGTGAAAATTTTCGTCAAAGGACGTGTAGGGATGCAGGAACTCCGTCATTCGATCACTGATACAAATTATCATCGCCGTACTTCCAACAAGCGAAGATACGTACACCCAAGTTATCTGTTCATTTCTGAAAAGGAATCTTCAATGAACAGATTGACGAGAAAAAAATCCGTTCCTCAATAATCTTCATAATCTTATGATTTTAGTGCTTTTTTGGTTAATTTTTGAAATTTTGAGGTGTATTATGTCGAGATGCCTCTTAATATGCTTGTTCTTGCCATGGACCGTAACGCCTACGCGTGTTGTATGCAGGGAAAGGAATGCGCGCTGCATATGAGAGAATCCGCGACCTAAAACCCTACCTTTAACTCACACATCTGTATCGTTGCGAGTGTATGATGCATGCACAGAGTATACGAGACCGTCTGGCTGGCGTCGAATTACGTCATTTTGTGCGATCAAACCACCCAACTGTCGGTTTTGTAATGCAAATTTATCGTTTCTCTGTTCTAAACAGAACGGTCTTACACGCGAGATCATTTCGATTGTTACTGATAGGATAGGACACCGACGTAGGAGTAGCACGATCTTAGTAGCTTTTAACACTTCGAGTTGCTTAAAGACTGTGTATCTTTCGAACGGTAGATTCGACGCGGATAACCATGATCACCTTTTTTGTAGGAAATTTTACGAGCTATAAAATTAGTCTCGTTTATTTTTTACCCAAAAGCAACCGGAAGTGAGATATTGATGAAAGAAGGAGTTTTAACACTTTGAGTCACTTCTAAGCTGTGTAATCTTCGAATGGTAAATTCTACGGGAAAAACTTTGTGTATCTTTTTTGTAGGGAATTTCATAAGCTTTAAAATTAGTTCCGTTCATTTCTTACTCAAAAGCAACCGGAAGCGAGATATTGGCAAGAGTAGGTAAAAGCCTATTCTATGAAGAATCAAGAAAATTTCGAGAAAAATGTATTTTAGAAACATTTATAGATCTACATAATATCTTTCTATCCTACCGCTTTTAACGGATGAAAAACGATATTTGACGTGTTACGTGTCTACTGTAGTTGCAAAAAAATTTTTTTTTAATCGGTATTTATTCCACTCGAAAAGCTGAAAAAATCACAGAAATGTATTTGAAGATTTGATTCAACACTCTGCACGAGCTAAAGCACTTTACAAATCAATTGATTGATTTCAGGGCTGGTAACTGTTCACTTTCCTCACTATTCGTCACTTTTTTCGGCAGAATGGTCACAGTGGTCATTTTTTTTTCATCGCTGACGTAATTTTTCACGGAATTTTCACCCTAAATTCAATAATTTTGGTTTCGCATTAAAATGATTCATTTTTTTATTTGTGTCGTTTGTATACGGATAATAAACTCTGTAAGATTGATCAAAGCTCAGATTTTCTAGCGCCAAATTGGTCAGACGATGAGCCTCTGTCAAATTAAGAGAAAACTTGTCGATGGAATAATTTTCTCTTCGGTGATCAGGAAAATTAACCCATAGTTCAGGAAAAAAATCTTCTATTTTAGACGAATAAGACATAAACTTTTCGAATTCAAATTCAAAAGTTGAAAAAATGACATTTCGATGAAATTGTTTAATCATTATCATTGTTTCCTGCGAATTACAAAGTGTTACCCATTCAACGAATTACAAGTACTTCTGACTATTCACTTTTATGATTGAAGAGAAGTCCCTTTTGTTGTTTTTTGCAAAGCCCTTCGCGACATGAAGCTGAACGTAGCCATAGCAGCCATAACGAGCAGCGAAACATTTCAAGCTTCAGCAATCTCATGAAAGTATTCATTTTCCATATGATATTTCACAAAATTTTCATACTCGGGTCTCAGTGTCTCATTTCAATTGGGATTTTGCACTTATGTCATATTTTTTCTATTGTGAATTAAAACAAAATTGAAGGAAATACAACGGATCGAAAATTACTACGTTGTGACGTCACCCATGTTAAGGTATATCTCTAAGTATAGCAAAAACCCTGGAATCAAATTGCCTGTAACATTTTCAACGAAAAAGAAAAGACACGACCTCAATATTGCGAACTACGCTCCAAAGATCGTAAAAAAATTTGTTTTCAATTTAGCACTTTTATGACTGCTATAGTTTCATTGTCAGTTTCATCGTTATGCGACTTATACCCACCCTGTGATTGGGACATGTAACTTGATTCTACATATTTTTTGTATGAGAATGAATTTTATAATCGCATACTTCGCAAAAGATATGGATACAAAGAAACAAAGAGAAGATTATTTCATTGACTTGAGTATCAAATATTCACTACCATCGACTAATGCTCTCCTAATTACAGTAAATATTGACTTGCGATTGATTGAAAATGATCACCATCATCGCTATAGGAAGAAAATATCAATCGAACGTGATTGAACGGTAAACTCGATGATACGAAAAGAAATCCTCACGTTTCTTGGAATTTCACAACTATATTTTTATGTTCAGAGATGAAGATTTTCCCGTTTTTTGGAATCACGTCGCTCTTATTGCCCAACGGTAGATAAGTTTTTATGCGAATTTCCTCATTACTACGAATAAGAGAATAAAATTCAATCTCTTCTTTTCATTCCGATCTCTATTTTCGACTATTGCGAAAAAACCGTCGTCGCCCTTCCTCCAAATACTCTACGTGTCCGTAGGACGCCACCCACCGTGTATATGCGCGAAGGGTTTGCAAAAAAACAACTTCACGCTCGAGTTGTCCATAACCGTGTAGTTCACGGTTGATCGATCGTTTTTATACACGTTCTTTGTGGCTATAGACACGGTGTACAAGTTACAACTAAATCGAGACAAGTTTATTTATTGAGTGGAGTGTACCACGCTTCTCGTACACCTACGGATAGAATTTCAATACCACACGTGGCTCTGGAGTATGGACTATGGATGTACACACTGTACACTGTACACACTCTCTCGCCTAGCTGTATTGTACCCCGGCTATGGCTATGGCTATCACGCGAACCGGCAACCAACCTCACTACGGCTATACGAGAGTTTAAAGTCAATATCATCGCGCATGCATGCGATGTGGGGTACCCACCACACTCCACGCTACGCTCTACCCTCTACCCACTCGTCGACGTCCCCGTTCGTCACGTGACACACGAATCGCGTTAATTGCGTTCGCTATAGCTTATAGCTACCGAAACAGATGACGTCAGACTCACTCCTGTGCGTGTAATTATACGAGGAATACACGCGTCCACGCCTCCGCACTTTGTTGTATGCCCGGGGGCTGATCGGATCTTGACAAAAACTGCAAAAAATCTCTGACTCGCGATTCAAACGATGAGAATCATTTATTCACGATTTTTTTTTTGTTGATACTAATTTTACACTCGTTATAGTATTTATTCATTACACATCGAAAAATTGACTTTTTTAAACATCACTTGTCGCAAGGTTTCAGGCATACGGTTTATTCGATTATGTCTCTCATTATCTTCGGAGAACGACCCTTCGTCGTGTGAACGAGGGAAATTGAAAAACAAAAAATTTAGACCAATTTATCAGCATTGACGATAACTTATCACAGGATTTTTATTTCTCAGTTTCCCTCATTCATACGATGAAGAATTGCTCTACGAAGAAAATGAGACCTCACGACAAGTGATTTAAAAAAAAAAGTCTATTTTTCTATGTGTAATGAACTTTGGATAAGATGTTATCCAGATGTCCCCTCAAAATATGGCTTCCTCGAGTAGATCACGAGCAGCCAAGGCGACCTGGCTTCCTGATCAGGTCCCGGTCAGGGTTCCCAAGTAGAATTCCTCGGGCTCCCGTAACTCGTCTCTAAGATTTTTTCGCATTTTGTAGGGGAGTTTTAAAATTTTTTTTTAAATTACACTCGCAACCTTTCACAGTCTTTTTATGAAGCTTATGTACACGGGTTATTGAAAATGTAATTACGGTCACCTAGCGGTGAAAAAAGTATTAAAAGTAAAAAAAAAAAAAAAAAGTATCGTTTTCATCAAATTGCATAGCGGGTATACACGATACATATGTGAAGGGTGAACGCGTTTGAGGGTAAAAGTTGGCTTTTCGCAGCTTTGAAACTGTATTAATATTCGACATATACTACCTATATCTATGTATATAGGTGTAATATACGAAGAGGTGTAGTAATAAAAGCATTAAACGGATTCTGCTGCATACATAGACCCGAAGTACGCCCTTAAAATCCCCTGGTTTAATGCCACACGTATATTCACACCCGTCGTCTCTCGTTCAGAAGCTACACGATCATGCCCTGAGGGTCCCACAGACGTACATTACCCCAGGGGCGTGTTACCGTCGTTGTTCTACCTTCAACGGATCTGCTATAACGCGTATACACCACGAGGCTTACCTCTCGCTCTCTTTTCACGCCGTGTACCGTGTGTCACTGGAAGACTGGTTACAGAGAGAGTGAGGCTTTTCATCGGCACTCTATTTCCGCCAATCAAGTTCACGTTTAACGTACAAATGTTTGCTATAGATCATTCGGACCGCGGAACCTCTGGGACCTTGGGAATATTTTTGGTATTTTTCATTCCTCTTGCCGTATAGATTATACTCGTACTTTTTTGTTATTTCATAATTGGAGGATATGAAGTGAAAATGCGCGATGCGGGAGAAGAAATAATGCTTGCGAAATTCCGTGCGAAACAACGCGGTGTGGATCGTGAAAGCCTTTTATAAAGCCACCCTCCTTTGCCCCTCCCCCCGCAAATTATTTTAACCTCTTAGTAAAAAGCACTCAAAATAATCACCCTATGTATAATACTAACAAACGGTGTATATAACGTTAAAGACTCGCGGCAACAGCTGGTTTGCAGAATAATATTATATCTAATAAGAAATAAATTTTATTAAGTAATTTACGCTCGTATACGTTACAGAGGGTCCTTTCCAAAGCGACGCTCTTCTCGTACCAGAAGGCTGTCTTTTTGATCATCTTCATAATCACACCAAATGTTGGGAATCTCACAGGTAAGGTTATAGATTATATCATACTCTTTATCATCGTCGTTAACGATTATTATCGCTTAGTATCCCTCGAAATATCCATTAAGATCGCTATTCCTTAATAATTTAATTACTTTCATTACGCAATACGGTGTTTCTATCAAATTTGCTATCCATTTATTTATTTATTTTTTCTATCTCATGAATGAATTTGAACAATTTTAATGTTAATGCAAAACAGGTGGAATTCCACCGCCGCCGATACGTGCCGGGAGCGTAACATGAATCTTCGAAGTTTCGCAATGCTTCTTCCCTGTGGAATCTCCCTATTTTCCGGCGTCGAATTTGTCTGCTGTCCCAAACACCTGAAGGGTGAGTACAAAAAGGATTTATACCCCCGTATATATTCAACCGTTAGACACGTAGAAGCGGTGTACAGGTTCAGTGCGAAATCGATAATCACCCTTATAAATTATTCCCGCGTTTTATTCAGTAAAGATGACGTCGAGCGGAGTACGTACGTCCTATACCTACGTACTTTGTGTACTTCGCCAAATTTCTTTTCACCACAAGGTCCACAAGGCGCGATATACACGTGTCATCTCACTCTCGCCTCAGATCGATACTTTATTTTTAAATTTCAACTCACACTCTTTCAACTTTCGCAGTCATCGATCCGCGACAGCTTGACTTTTATACCGAAGAACGATGAAAAGAGGGAGGAAAAAAAAGTACGTCGAATTATTCAAGGTCAACAAAGAGCTTTTATCGTCCCGTCGAACTGTACGAACTTTACTAGAAAATTGTGATACTCTGGTGTATGGTGTAAAAGATTAATAATTGGTCATCGTACAACGTTTTGTTCACTTTGAACGTATACTTTATTCAAGAATCTCAATATTACGTTTAGAATCGAATAGGCGGGTTTTTTTCTCATCGGTGCGCGATCTTCGTCGTGCGATGCGATCGACAATTACTATCAATAAATACTCTGACCTATCCAATAATCAATCGATAGAATAGGTTTATAGCGTAATTGTTGCATGCACTTGCTCGACTTAAACCACGACGTGAGATACTTCTATCCTGATACAATAATTTAATAAAGTTTGAATCAACGACAAACTCGTTACCAAGCTACCATCGACTCGCACATCGTTGTTCATTCAAACTCTATGAAAGCTCCATCACTGTTTAGCGTCCCCATTTAAGATCAAATATCGTCTCAGTTTTCATCAAGAATACAAAGAAAAAAGTGACAGTCACTCGTGTCATGAAAACGTGTCCCGTTTAACGTTTTCTTTAGATTCATACGTTTTAATCGCACGTGAAAAGTGGTTTCAGATTATCTTTGACTCAAGTGTCATAATGATATTGTTACATACACGGTGACACGATCATATTAATCGATGAACACTGTATTCTTGGGTTCTGATATTTTTTGATCTGACATAATATTCGAATCCAGATCGCAGCAATTTATGCAGTATCTACATGCGATATAAATTTTGCGGCTCTCGAGTGTCTAGCTACTCGAGAACTTATCGTATTAGGCAGGGTTTACGAAAATTGATATGTAATCAGTCAGGTGCTTCGAACAAGTTATCGCTGCAGAGTTGAAGTATCCCAACCGCGGTTTATTGCAAACTATAAACGATTCGACATTAATTTTATCGAACAAAACCCTCTCGATCGTTATTCCACTCTAATTAATCGTCAAATCAAAATAATGCCACTTGAGATTGTCAGGGATTTGCGACCCTCGATCCCCACTTTCGACAGGATAACGGGATAACCGGGACGTCCGATAAAACGGACAAATTGACCGATGGCAGGATAGACAGACAGTCAGACGGTCTGAAGGACCAGGATATTCGATTCATCGCTGTCGTCGAAACAAAGAAGTAACGAAATTAAAAAAAAAAAAATACAGGTACTAGCTATAAGGTGAAATTTAAAGCGCGGTGCTTCGTGCCACGCCCCGAATTATCGAAGGATGAAACAAGACTTTCAAAGACCTTCGAAAAATGTTGAATCTTAAACAATTCAAATTCATTCATTACGTGACGTAATTAAATATCAGGACGAAAATCTTCTTCTATAATTCCTGAAAAGGTATATCGTTGAAATTTCTCATTCATTATCTCGATATAATGAAAACAAAAGGAACGACGAGAGTCACGAGCGAAATTCGCGCGAGGGAACCAAAAATCGTCAAATTATCCAAGCAACAAAGTGAACAAGTGTCTTTGAAGTTTGAGCGGTATACGGTTGATAGTTTGTGATTTTGGCGAGGGTTAGGTTCATGCAGACGAAGGAGTGACACTACAAAGTCAAAGTGGGCAGTGGTAAATGAACAGATAGACGCAGCCTGCAGAGATAGGCAACACGGGAGTGTAGGTGCGCGTAAAAGTCACACGGCGGTGTGTGCAAACCTAGTAGAATCCACCCTCCACACGTCCACGTTCATATCCTCCCCCTCGCAGCCACGGAGGCTTCTGTTCGTCGTTGACTGGCTTGCTTGTGCAATCAATAATGTAAGCTGACGACTGCGCGTCGTACGGTCTGGGGCTGCGAGGGAGGCGACCGTTCGGCACCGTTCGTGGTACCTCGGGGTCGTTTCCTTCCCTTCTTTGCCGTCAAATCGCCATCCTATCCCCCGACGAGTCATCCATGCGTCACATATTCCGTTAAGTTAGGGGTTCCACTTTCACAGTGACTAATAATCAATTAATTAATTTAGGAAAAAACGCGATGATACACAATTTTCAATCATTCCATTCTTATGATTCACACATTATGTATAAATATGTATAAATATATATATTATTATATACACTATGTGAGATTTTCCGTACATGATGGATGTTGACCCAGTTAAAAATTGCACCGCCTAGGATAGATAGGGGCTAGCATCTATAGAGTTTTGCGGGTCAGTCTTTTGTTGCTGTGTGGTTTTTTTTTTCGTTCCCTTTTTTTTTTATTCTGCCTTCTAAACTCTGCAGAAGTCAGCTCATCAGAGGCGTCTATTCTCGGAGAATAGAAGCTTGGGCGATCCTCGAGAACCTAGTTAGCAGGGACGTTACATCTTGAGTAACAGAGCCAAATTAGCGCTCTTAGAAAAAAAAAACTAAAAAAAAAAAAAAAACTTAAGAGCTAGAAGAATAATTCCTAAGTCTTCTTGCCCTGGTCTACCTAGCCACGACCACTGCAACATTGTCGAACTATAATTAGACCCCATTCTTTCATTTCTAATTATCTCTTTTTTAATGAATGTACAAAATCTCTGAATCGGCCAGTCCGATGGTGCAGAGGTGACTCCTGGAGCCAAAATTCAAGTTAGATTATCTGCAGATTCATTCTCAATAGCCAGACCCATCCCCGACCCATTCAATCCTCAAACAATGGCTCGCCTTGAATAGGAAGGGATTCTGATAAATGGCACAGTTTCCCAAAGGACCGGCTTTTCCTCTCGAGATCGAGGCGCGAGAGTCTTCGATTCGCTTTCCGCGTTTGCCCTTTTCATTCTCTCGCAATTAGCTCCACCGGAATATGAAAGAGAATCTAATTAGAAAATCGGAAATATTGAGAAAATCAATAATCGTACGAAGTCGGTGTGGAAAAATGTCAAATTTAGCGATCTAATGATTTTTGTCAACCGATTTAGAAAACGTGAAGCCGAAGAAACCCGTCGATTTACCGATTCCGAAGGGAATCGACGAAGATCTTGACGAAGATGAAGACGATCTTGAGGAGGAGGACGATTTGGCCGATGACGATAACGATTCGGACGGCGATTTGGAGGATGTTTTGAGCGATCAGACCGACGAGGATGAAAGCGACGAGGAGTACGTCGACGATTACGACACGACAACCAGGTGAGTCGCGTTACAGATTCGTTTGATTCGCCGTCTGTTAGTCTCGGGGAATAATAATGCGGATTTTTGAACGTGCAGGAATAAATGTGAGAATAGAGGTGAAAGAGCGAAAAGCGCGAAGTTTGAACGAGCTCTGAGGGATATATATTCCCACGTCAGCTTTTCTTTTAAAGAGTGAAAAATCGTGGCTAAGGAGTAGAGAAATATGATGATTCGTGACAATTTCACGTGCTACCTTCTTTTATTCGATTTCAACGGCATGTCGTATCTTCGTCTAGCTCATACAGACACCGCGGAATTTTTATACTTTTTCTTCTCCTTCTCCGGTCATCGATCATTAGAAAAGGAACGGTGCTAACGATCTTCTCTATACCATACCTACCGCCCACGCAATCGAAACTATTCGCATTGTTCCCAGTCGTAATCGATTGCTTACAAAGAGACTCATCCCCGCCATTATACATCTACGATCTCGTTCATTCTTTCCAGAATTTCAAAGATTGGTGTTGTATCAATGCATGCACTGAAGTATAACGAAATTCATTCTTGTTAGATCACAAAGTTAAGGGGAAACACACATTTTTAAGTTTCACAAAAGTCTAAACAATTTGTTTTTTCGTCTATGATGCACGAAATAAAATCTACCGGTGAACCGATTTTAGTTTTTCTGGTCTCAAACCGTTCAGTAAAAAGGCTTTTTCAATATGAACACAGGACTTTTTGACCTAACTTTATTTTTACTTGAGTTATCACGAAAAGTAACGTATGAAGACAGAAAAACGCTATTTTGTTCCAAAAAATGATGAATATCGGGTGAAAAACATTCTAAAATATGAAAAATTACTTTTGGCAGTTTTTGCTTTTCGACATTTCAAGGTGTCTCATTTTAGAGGAATTTCATTTCTTAACTTTGCTCACAAAGAGTCTAACAAATTTCGCGAGTTATTGTACAGCGGTAAAGTAGCTGTTTCGACAAGATAAGCGATATTAAATTTCAACTCTGAAAACCTAATTTTCAAATGAATAGAAACCTTTTGTTCCCTTTATAATGTTTCATTTCGAGAAATTTATATCTCGCGCGACCGTTTTTTTTTTTTTTTTTTGATACAATTCTGAATATACGCGAGCTTTCATTTTTCTTCTAACATTCTTTGATCGACTTTTTAATAAGAACATATCTCAAAAGCCTGTATCTCATGCCAAGAACGAAGATTATTCGATTTTTCGAAACTCCATTCTTCTACTTTTCAACAATGGCTGAAAATTAAGCTTTTCAAGATCGATGGACGCTTTCAGACTTCGAATAGTCCCGAAAAGTAGAATACCTCCAAACGGCGATGAATAATTTAGAAAACTAGCGAATGAAAAACATTGATTTTCGAATTGGGTTGATTTCAGTCGTCCATCAACGACGGTATCAACGACTGAAAAGACGGAAGTAACACCGATGCCGCTTCCGGTTAGCTCGAGCACTCTTCAACCCTCGCAGCCTCACGCGACCCCTGACCCTTATCTGACTCACTTTGACCCAAGATCCGAGCATCAGAGTTACAAACAGGCCCAGATGCGTCTCGAAGAGGTTCACAAGGAAAAGGTCACCAAGGTAAGTGAGCGGGACTCTACGAATTTTAAAGTACTTTGAACCATGTTGGCCATGGAGTGCTGTAAATGGTCAAAGGCTATCCTACGTCATCTAAGGACCGAGGCACAAGATTTTTTTACCACGATTATATTATACTGTAGAAAGTTTAACGAAAAATGAAAGAAAAAAGATTGGTCCATAGGCAGGCGACTAGAATCCCAGTTATTCCATTCACCACTTTGATGATACATCGTTAAAATATTACGATCGCGAAATCTGTGTGCTACAACGTTTTTAGGTGATGAAGGATTGGAGTGACCTTGAGGAAAGGTACCAGGACATGAGAGCACGCGATCCTGTTGCTGCTGATGCTTTTAAACGAAGAATGACCGCGAGATTCCAGGAAACTGTTGCCGCCCTTGAAGCTAGTGGGGCTGCGGAGAAACACCAGCTTAGCGCAATGCATCAGCAACGCGTTCAAGTTCGTATTAGAATCCGATTTATTATCTCCATAGACAAGAATAGACTTCAACTTTCCTGTTTCTCATTCACTTTTGTACATCGTGGTCAAAGAAAACAGGCACAAACGTACGATATTCGGATACCAAGACATTATCCTGATTAATGTTCAAAACTCGGTCTTATTCTCATCATCTTAACTGATTACACCTCTGAGATATGAGATGAAAACTTATCTCATGGAAAAAATGCGTCTCGTCACGTATTTTCCGGGTTCCTTTACCCCCAGAAGTCGAGATGTTCATTACAGAGATTTTATGTAACTCCTTATCTTTAGGAGGCTGTGAAGCAGAGGAATGAGGAAGCCATGGCATGCTACACGGCAGCTTTGAACGAAACTCCACCAAACGTAAGTATATAGCCGCAAGCAATGCATATGACCGTACAGCTAAGAACGTTGGAAACACATTTTAATGTTGAGTCGAGACCTTTCTGAGGTTTTCCATTTAACCCAGTTTCCTAATGGACTTTTCATACGAATCCGACTCATTTAGTTAGTGAGTGCAGAAAAAACTCACCTTCTACTTCAATACTTTTTCCTTTTTTTTTTCTCTCTCTCTTTTTTGTTTTCAACTGTTTTGTGTTCATTTCAGATGCACCGTATTCAGAAATGCCTGCAAAAGTTACTCAGAGCATTGCACAAGGACAGGCATCACACCATCGCACATTACAAACATCTTTTGGACAGCAGTCTTGATCAGGCTCAAAGAGAGAAGCCCACCACTCTGGAACACCTTGCTGAAATTGATAGAATCACCAATCAGAGTCTTTTGATGCTCGAGCGGTCAGTCTTTGTCAATTTCAAACAGATTTCTCTTTACGATCTACTCCGAAAAGTTATTCGTTCCATACTTCAGGACCATATTATGAGATTTTAATCAAATCTTCTCTATCAGATACCCAGAACTGAGCGCCAAGATTGGGCGACTGATGGACGACTACGTTTTGGCACTTAGGAGCAAGGACGAAACACCCGGACTCCTTCTAGCTATGACCAGGGAGGCCGAGGCAGCTATTCTAGACAAATACCAAGCCGATGTGGCCAGCAAACAACAAGGTGAATTTTGTAGTAAAGGCCTAATTGAATAGCAAATTTGATTTCTTCGTCACCTCTGGTACAGTTTTATCAATGTTGTATAGAAGTGTCGTGAAATTGTTGACGTTATTGAAGTCAGATGAAAGAAGAAGTCAAGGCATTATTTGACAGAGTGAAAATCGTAGCCAAATATTTGCCATTAATGTTTACAATAAAAACCACGAATTGACCAATGTTAAAAAATGAATTTATTGATACTTTTACCAGAAAAAGAACATCAAAAACAGTTGGAAAGAGAACGCAAAGAACAACGCAAAGCTGAACGCGGTGAACTTCGCATCGAACAACAACAGCACGAGGAAGGTAATCCGGTGGTTGAGAAGAAGGATGCTCCGCAACAGGTTGAACAATCCGCTGCCGGAGCAGCTATGCATAACGAAGGCATCGTCAAAGTAGCTCACAGTATGACTCATGATAACTCTCACCCCGAAGCGGTAAGATCACACAATGTTTCGTATCAATTTTCATTTATAAACGAAGTTTAATCACCGTTTTATCCCACAGGGATACTCCGTGAGGCGCGAAGTACACCACAAGGAGAGTCGCTCCGTTTACTTTACACTTGCGTTCGCTGGTATCGCCCTGATGGCCGCAGCGGTCGTGGGTGTTGCAGTATTCAAGAGGCGCAGTGCCAGGAGCCCCCACAGCCAGGTGAGATTTAACGATCCTCTGAATAATTGAATTCTTGTGTTCTGCAGATTGTAGAAGAAATTTGAATATGATTTTGTCTGTAATATTATAGGGATTCATCGAAGTGGATCAGGCAGCAACACCGGAGGAACGACACGTAGCCAACATGCAGATAAACGGCTACGAGAATCCTACCTATAAATACTTTGAGGTCAAAGAATAATTCATTCAATAATTGCAATAAGATTTCAAAGAGAAGAATAATAATTGGTCATCGTACCACGTTTTAATCACTTTGAACGTATACTTTATTTAAGAATCTCAATATTACGTTTAGAATCGAATAGGCGGGTTTTTTCTTATCGGTGCGCGATCTTCGTCGTGCGATGCGATCGACAATTACTATCAATAAATACTCTGACCTATCCAATAATCAATCGATAGAATAGGTTTATAGCGTAATTGTTGCATGCACTTGCTCGACTTAAACCACGACGTGAGATACTTCTATCCTGATACAATAATTTAATAAAGTTTGAATCAACAACAAACTCGTTACCGAGCTACCATCGACTCGCACATCGTTGTTCATTTAAACTCTATGAAAGCTCCATCACTGTTTAGCGTCCCCATTTAAGATCAAATATCGTCTCAGTTTTCATCAAGAATACAAAGAAAAAAGTGACAGTCACTCGTGTCATGAAAACGTGTCCCGTTGAACGTTTTCTTCAGATTCATACGTTCTAATCGCACGTGAAAAGTGGTTTCAGATTATCTTTAACTCAAGTGTCATAATGATATTGTTACATACACGGTGACACGATCAAATTACTCGGAAGTATTAATCGATGAACACTGTATTCTTGGGTTCTGATATTTTTTTGATTTTTCTTGATCTGACATAATGTTTGAATCCAGATCGCAGCAATTTATGCAGCTCTCAAATCTAGCCTGATGATCCTAAATCGTAGAGGCTTCATTACTGCAAAGCAAATTATTAACGATATTAATATGAAATACTGTAATCGAGGGTATTGAGATAGACGGATCATACTCGAAAAATATCAGAACGAATAATTGTTATGGTTTATATATTTTGTGTTGTTATTTTTAAGTTTACTTTTAAACTCCCACTGCCTTTTTTTCTTTAGTAATCTCTCAATACTTAATATCTTCTTATATAGACTAAACTAATTATCACTTATGAGATAAAGAAAGAAAAGAAATTTAAAAAAAAAAAAAAAGAATCACTAACGTATTTAAAGTTAAAAGGAAAAAATGAAATTCTATCATTCCAATTAAGCTTGCGGTACACTATTTTCGAGGTGTTTTGTGACATAATACGGAAAATATTCGAGAGTTTTATTCGATTTTCTTGAAACTTTCCATCGATGAAATTTCAAAATAAGTCATGCCAGAACTCTCGAGTAAGAGGAACAGATAAAACGGAGTTATTTTGAATGGCATATACCTCTACCTACGTCGAAAAAGTGGCCGACGGCTATCAAAGCAAGTAATACTTATTATTTTTTAATATTCTTTTTAGTTTTTTTTTTTTTTTTTTGAAATCGTTCATACAATAACTATCTTAGGATATTAATAATTACTAATTATATATAATGATGATAATATATTACACGTTTAATGCTTATATATTTGTATATGAACAAGAAATAATAATGACGCGCGCGCTTTGACCGAAATTACGAGAACAAAAAAAAATTAACTAACAAACAAAAGTAATAATAATAAATTACACAATTTCCCTAGTATTTTATCAAACTAAACTCTGATCCTGGTCCTGATCCTGGTACTTGGACTCAGATGAGAAGATGATACGATAATAAAAAAAAAACTACGTAATGAAATTCCTAGATAAAAGAAAGCTGCCGATATGCAGAAATAAGGGGAATAAGATTTATGGAGAGAATTTAAAAATTATACCCACACGCTACAGAAATATCATGTTGTAATCAAAAACAGACTGCTTAACAGATAAAATTTTATATTTTATTTTTAAGTCAATAAATAATCGATTATTATTATTATATGACATGTAAATTATGAAATCGGCAGGTTGACTCGAAGCAAAATTCATTTATTCTGTTTTATTATAGAGAAATAGTGTTTTTTTGGTGTCATAAAACAATAATCTCCATTGATATTGCGATATGAATTAATAATACTCTTAAATTATTTGTGATTTCGGTGAAACGGCAGCTTGATAACCACACACACACAGATACACACATGTACACAAACAAATAAACACACACAGACACAGACATTAAGATTGAAAAACGCTAAATGTTATAAATATTATTTTAGATATTTAAGATAATAGCAATTACCACGTGAGTGTACTATGATGAAGAAATACAACAAAATAGCATCAATAACATTAATAATAATGATACATATGTATTAAAAATAATTATATATTAATTATGTACCTATAGCGAATAGCCGTTACACATTGACACGTCATCGCATGTGAAATCGGCTCGATGATGGCTCACAGATGATGAAAAATTGCATAATTACTTGGTAATTGTCTATCGTTTGCGGTGATATACGGTACAATATCTTACCTATGTCATTGGGAAAACGTCCGAAGCGGTGATACGTTTGAACATCTCAAACTGCAGCTATAAAAAATGAATATTAATATTCATTTCAAATCGCCCTTAAGAATTGTGAGTGGATAGGTAATTACCAAGGTTCTTTTCGTTAAAAGCGATGCTTAGAGAAATAGGGATTATCAGTATTAGTGGTCAGGGCATATCAATAAATGACCCAAATTTGAATAAATAAAATAAATAAAATTGATTATATACCTGAAATGAATAAATAATTTTTCAATGTATCAATATTGTACAACTGTCAGTCACCGTCGAGCCCATCCTATCTAAGTTTAAGAATTGATTTTTGTAAAGAGGTAATAAGTATATAATTATTAAAAATATGGAAGAAATAATTGACTTATTATAGTTTAAAAATGAATTAAAAATCACGTGAGATGATATAAGAGAAAAAGAATATACGTCCTTTAGTAGAAGTCCAGATTTGCGAATGAAGAGAAAAACTAAATGAAAAAGAGAAAAAAAAAATCGAATAAAAGTAAAAAATTAATAAAATAAATTAAATTAAATTTAAAAATAAAAAAAATCATATGGAAGTAGATTTTATTTTTACAGTTTTTTCGGTGTCTCATTTTAATAATACCATCATTAAATCAATATCGAATCATACATATTACGTTTCAATTGAATAAGAGAAGAACAACAAAAATAATTACGTGATCAATTTTCAATCGTCTTTGAAATCTGTCAGGTAAAAGAAAATTGGTATTCTTCCTTATTTCAGATGATTTTTTTTTTCCCTCATCTCTATTGTATTTTTAGTCGAACAAAACGTCTACTCCATATAGTTTCTTACCTTTAAAATTCGACACGTTGCTGAATATAGTAGCTTCTTCTGTGAGTCGAAGTATATGTATTATGACGAATGAAACATTTTAGATCTTGTGACGGCAGAATATGACAAATTAGAAGGGACTCGAACGTAGGTGTATAAAAACGAAAATGAATTTAAAAAAAAAAAAAAAACACAGAAAAGATGCTATGTGATTTTTGAATTGACAATTTTTTTTCTCCACCAAATTTTTATCAGACAATTTGGATGCGAAATAGAGATTATTGTTCGGGTCCGTTTAAAGAAAAAAAATCACTTATATACAATAATATTAATGTTTGGCTTTGCAACGACGCGTATATATACCATAGTGTCGTTACACTGAAATTGAATTATTTTTATTCATTTCATTATAATTTGACTCTAAAATTCGTCGAAAAAAAATGACGAGTTCAATAATCTTTAATAGAGATACATTGATAAAAATCTAGTATTATTATACTTTTGAATAAAATGAAAGATCAGAGAAGGAAAACGAACAGCACGGATATAATTACATTACGTATTTTAACATGCATATACCAATATTATAACGAAATGCTTTTGCTAAAGCGTTGCAAAGTTTTTATAGAAGAATATTATTAAAAGAATTAATATCGCATGTTTTTTTGTAAAAATTTC